>CM019148.1:83534975-83802311 GCA_009733165.1 Naja naja | reverse complement strand
ACCTTCCCCTGCCACACCCACCAAGCCATGGCCACCAAGCTACACCCACCAACCATACCATGCCCACCAAACCATGCCCACAGAACCAGTAGTAAAAAATTTGAATACCACCCCTGGTTTTTATGTCACCCTGATTGGTCTGTAGTTTTTCTGGATCTTCTTTTTTCCCTTTTGAAGAAATAATAAAGGAAATGAAGAAACAATCTATTATTTTCCACTTTCACCAGCCAACACCTACATAAGCAGGAACAGATATGCTAATTAAAGCATATCAAGAAAATACCCCCATCAAGACTGGTAGAGCAAGCTACTATAAATAGCCAGCAAACCCTACTCTTTGCCCTGATGATGTTACCTATCTAGATAAGAAACATCTTCAAGAAAATACTTGTGCTCAGAGGCCGCCCCAAAGCCTGAGCTACATATATCATCTACTAAAGTAAGTTGTGTAACTTCTCTTTAAGGAACTCAGCTCTGCCTTATATTTTAATTACTATACTGGCATCCAATGCATTATTCCCCATGAGTGGGGAAGGAATGGGGATTTTAGAGTATCCTTCCCCTGCCACGCCCACCAAGCCACGCCCACCAAGCCATGCCATGCCCACCAAGCCACGCCCACAGAACTGGTAGTAAAAAAAATTGAATCCCACCACTGGGGTACATGTAGTCTTTGACTTAACAACAGTTCATTTAATGACCGTTCAAAATTACACCAGCACTGAAATGACCATTTTTCATACTTATGACCATTGCAGCATCCCCATGGTCATGTGATCAAAATTCACATGACCAAAATTATAAAGGGCTACAAGTGTCCTGGGGTCATGTGATCAGCTTTTGTAACCTTCTGACAAGCAAATCAACAGGAAATCCAGAGTCACTTTACAAGCAGGTTACTAACTTCAGTGATTTCTTAACAACCATGGCAAGATAAGTCATACAGTGGGGCAAAACTTACTTAACATATGTCTCACTTAGCAACACAAATTCTGGGCTCAATTGTGGTCGTAAGTTGAGAACTACTTGTATCCCCTTTTTCTCTTAAAGGGAAGGAGAGACAGAGGGAGCTTTCCAATGTAGCCAACTGTTTTGTTATTCTTACCTACTCAATCAATTGTCACGATAGCTAACCATAATTATGCAACAATCGTTATTTTCATTGTAAAGTAGAAAAATGACATCAGTTTGCTTTGTGCATGACTGAACTTGAATGCAAAAGAGTGCAAATTTTAGATGCTCTGCTGGGAACCTATAGAGCAGATTTCCTAAGCTTGATGATTTTGACTGATGCACAAAGGGAACAGAGTGAAAAATAATTGTACAAAGGGAACAGAGTGAAAAATAATTTGGACAAAAGTGGTTCGTTTCCATTCAACTTTTCCTTTATTGATTCTCTTCCTGATGGGAGTCTTAGCTTGAAGTGGATGTACCTATTTCCAGTTCAGCAGAGACATTAATGATGGCTCTCTCCAACTTTGTCACCCCTGACCCTAGGAAATATCTCCTTACAAAGTCACGGAGCCAAGTCCTTTGAAGATGCGGGCCTCGAGTTCTTGTGAATGGTTACTGCAGACATAAGGGAAACCTTGTACATATTGGTTTTCAAGAAGAGATTGGACAGCATTTTTCCAAAATGGCATAAGGGTCTCCTAGCAGGGAGCTGGACTAAAAGACCTCCAAGGTCCCTTCCAACTCTGTTATTCTGTTACATTCCCAGGATGTTGCCAGTGTTGGAAGAAATAGCCTTCTGGGTTCAGTTCCAAGTGGGGAAGAAAGACACTAGAAACAAGGGCTGAGATGCTGAGAGACCCTTAGTTTTATAACCTCTGTTGGGCCCCACCTTAATGTTTCCTGTTCTTGTGTAAGAAATGTGTCCCATTGGCTGTCAGACTCCCAGGGTCTTAACTAACTTTGTAGGCTTTGTCTGGACCACATGGCTTCACCTGACTGTTGGATGATACAGTCTTCCCAGGCCAGGTGGTGAGATGGGTAGTGGCCTTTATTATGTAGAATACTCTGGCCTAGGCCTTAATGGCCCATTAGCAAAGGTGGGGAGCAGAGTTTCTGCCTCTCTGAGTTTCTACTTTACTCTTTTTAGGGAAAATATTCTGCATATTTAATATTTCCCAGGATATTTCATTTTTCTAGGAGAGGGGTGGGTTTTAACTTCCAGCACCAGGATGACCTTTGTAAATCTGTTTATTGCAAGGATATAATAAAATCAGAAATTGTCGTGTATGTGTAGTAAGAAGACCAGCTGGACATGATAGGACATTCACATAAACCACACATATATCCATCTCACCCACGCATCAGAAAACAAACCTGAGAAGAAAGGCCATATCAGAAAAAATGTTTTGCATGCATGCAAAAGACTGCAGTCCAATCCTCAGTATTTTTAAGAGCATTGTGGATAAAAGATCCCAAAAAACGTTATAATTTTTGTTCAGAAAGTGCAAGTTAAAGAGATGGGTGCATATTGTGGTTAAGACACTGGGTTAGAAAGTGGAAGACTGAATTCTAGTCCCACTTTAGGCATGAAACCAGCTGGGTAACTTTGGGCCTGTCACTCTCTGTCAACACTAGGAAGAAGATTGGAGAATGGATTTATTACGTTTACCTGGGAACAACTTCATATGGATTTTTTGAGGAGGATAGACTGGCTTTGGAGATTGCACTTATTGTACTTAATTAATCAATTTAATTAATTGATAAGAGATATTATTAACAAAAACAACCTCATTACTTGATGCAGGATCAGTCAGTGTTAATTTCTGGCACGATTTGGGATAGTAAGAAGCCATGGTAAATTTTCCACATGTTGATTACAATCACAGTTTGGGAAGATTGTATCATCCAACAGTCAGGTGAAGCCATGTGGTCCAGACAAAGCCTACAAGGTTAGTTAAGACCCTGGGAGTCTGACAGCCAATGGGACACATTTCTTACACAAGAAACTCCATCAGTGAACTGGTCATTAAGTGAAGCATCATGTGATCAAAAGGACTTGCAGGTCCAGTAGTCCTGGTTGCTATCATTAAGCAAATCACTTGCAATTGTTAAGTGAGCTGGGACTTGTGATTTCCTGCCAGCTTCCCCATTGACTTTGCTTCTTGGCAGACCACTGGGAAGGTTACAGACAGCAATTACATGACTGCAGCAGCATCCTGCAACCATCATCAATGTGCAATAATCACCAAGGCCCAAATAGCAATCAGGTGATTGTGGAGATGCTTTTAAGTCATAAGTGTGAGGAAAAGTTGTAAAATCCTTTACAGGACCAGTGCTTTTTTCAGCATTGTCATAACTTTGAATAGTTGCTAAATGAATGGTTATTAAGGACTACCTGTGTAGCTTGAAGTACTAAGGCAGAGGTCTCCAAACCTGGCAACTTTAAGACTTGTGGACTTCAACTCCCAGAATTCTCCAGCCAGCAGCTGGAGTTGAAGTCCACAAGTCTTAAAGTTGCCAAGTTTAGGGACCACTCTACTAAGGCATAATATAGTTTTGATATCTTTTTTTCCCCAAGCTGCTATCCGTGAACCACAAATTTCAACATCTTCAACCCACGTGCTTGGTGGTAATTGGAGATAAGCATGAAAGGAAGGCATCACATTAGGGAAGTTCAAGGCTTAGGGTACAACAACATTGTTTCATCTCTGCAGCTAAAGACCTACATCTAGCATCACCAGATTTAAAGACAATCTATATCCACAATTTATAGCATCACCTGCTCCTCACAGTGGTAATATAACATTCATTTGGACAAGATTTATATCACCACCATGACGGCAAGATGACGCTGTAAATTACTCAAGTGGATATTACTGAAATAGCATGCTACAGGGTTAAATTTAGCACTACCACACTTAATGTTAAGAAATGTGATTAATTTCATGCCATGCCTCTCACATAAAGAGAAATTCACTTTTTATTCCAGATTAAGTCTTCATAGTGAACTCAAACAGGCCATATCATCCTTTTTCAACCTGGCAATCTCCATCTGTGTTGAATTTCAGTTTTTAACAACTTCTAACCTCACACTTTCCAATCAGAATCCAAGACATCTAGAAGACAACGGGTTGGGGAGTATGTTTTCCAAAACCATGAAAGTTTTAACAATCTTAAACCAACTTTATCTGAGGACTACAGTTCCCAGAATTCCCAAGCAATAATGCATTGGATGCCAGTATAGTAATTAAAATATAAGGCAGTTCTGAGTTCCTTAAAGGGAAGTTACACAACTTACTTTAGTAGATGATATATGTAGCTCAGGCTTTGGGGCGGCCTCTGAGCACAAGTATTTTCTTGAAGATGTTTCTTATCTAGATAGGTAACATCATCAGGGCAAAGAGTAGGGTTTGCTGGCTATTTATCTATAGTACCTTGCTCTATCAGTCTTGATGGGGGTATTTACTTGATATGCTTTAATTAGCGTATCTGTTCCTGCTTATGTAGGTGTTGGCTGGTGAAAGTGGAAAATAATAGATTGTTTCTTCATTTCCTTTATTATTTCCTTCAAAAGGGGAAAAAAGAAGATCCAGAAAACTACAGACCAATCAGGGTGACATAAAAACCAGGGGTGGTATTCAAATTTTTTTTACTACCGGTTCTGTGGGCATGGTTTGGTGGGCATGGTGTGGTTGGTGGGTGTAGCTTGGTGGCCGTGGCTTGGTGGGTGTGGCAGGGGAAGGTTACTGCAAAATCCCCTTCCCACCGCACCCCACTAACCTGCTTTCCAGCTCTGTTCTCCTGTGTAGGGCAACCAAAGAAGATCCATCTGATCAGCTGGGACTCTGGAGGCAGAGAATAGATGGGAGTGGGGCCAGTCAGAGGTGATATTTGCCAGTTCTCCAAAGTACTCAAAATTTCCGCTACCGGTTCTCCAGAACTGGTCAGAACCTGCTGAAAACCATCTCTGATAAAAACCTGGGAAAATCCTGCATTGGGGCCAATGCTTTTCAACATCTTCATAAATGATCAAGATGAGGGGATATTCATCAAATTCGTACATGACACAAAGCTGGAGTGAATTGCTGATACTTTAGAAGATAGACTCAAGATTCAGAAGCATCTTGGCAGACTTGAGCATTGGGCCTTATGCAATAAGATGCAGTTCCCCATTAAATCACCCAAGCCAGTCTTGTCCCCGCCGGCTTTCCCATACCCCCTCTCCAAGGTTTTGGAATGATTCCCCCATAGTTCCGCCTTAGGGGGAACTAACACATATTATTTGTATACGACATCTCTTGGATCCCGACAGAGACAATCGTTCTAACATGCATGCAATGATGACGCTCTTATTTTTTTCTGTGCAAACTGAGGCCTGCTGAATGCTTTGTTAGTTGTAGTAAATACGTATGCACTGTTAATAAACTTTGCAATTGGAAGAGGGGGAAAAAGATGCAGTTTGATCATGGTAAAAAGTAAGGTCCTGTGTTTAGGTAGAAAAAAAAATCAGACACACACATGAGGATAGGCAGTATCTGGCTCACCAGTAGTGCCTGTGACAGGGAACTAGATATCCTGGTAGACCACCATTTAAGTATCAGTCAGAAGCATGCTGAAGCTGCCAAAGAAGCTGCATCAACAGAGGGATAGCATCAAGATCACAGGAAGTGATAACATCATTCTATATTGCACTAGTGAGGCCGCATTTGGTCTATTGCATCCAGTTGTGGTCACCATGATACAAAAAAGCCTTAGAAAGAATTCAGAGAAGAGCAATAAAGATGATAAAGTGACTAAATCAGATGATGAATCATATAAGGGAATTAAATATAACCCAGGGTCCCCAAACTTGGCAACTTTAAGACTTATGGACTTCAACTCCCAGAATTCTCCCAGAATTCCCAGAATTCTCCAGCCAGCATAGCTAGTCAGGGATTAGATGTAGATATTCATAGATATTCATGGGCATGGAGCACAAAAAAGAGGTTCCTAGGCATGTTAGCTCCTTGGCAATGGGAACAGCACCTAGGCCAGGGGGAAGGAAATTGGGGAAAAGAGAACCATTCTTATAAGAGCCGTGGTGACCCAGTGGTTAGAATGCAGTCTTCACCATCCTCATCCTCTTTTAACGACCCCATAATTCCTTGCAGGGTGGAGTCTGGGCAACTGAATGGAGCCGAATGTTTACTGGCTGGATGCCTTTCCTGTTGCCAATGTGGAGTTTTATGCAGCAGACATATTCTCAGTGGTTAGAATGCAGTATTGCAAGTTAATTCTGCTGACAGTTGACTGTCAGCTATTTGGCAGTTCAAGTCTCACCAGGCTCAAGGTTGACTCAGCCTTCCATCCTTCGAGGGTCGGTAAAAGGAGGACTCAGATTGTTGAGGGCAATAGGCTGCCTCTGTAAACCGCTTAGAGAGGGCTGTAAAGCACTGTGAAGCGGTATATAAGTCTAAGTGCTATTGCTATTTGGCTGTACAGTATATTTTTCTGACTACACAGTCCTCAACTATGTTCATTAGTCATGATAGTTGTTAAGCAGGTTACCATGTGACTATGCCTGATTTTGCAACCTTTTTATGGCAGTCGTTAAGCAAACACAGTAGTCGTAAAATGAACAAGGCAGCAACAAAGCAAACTCCACAGTCATTAAGCAAGCACCAAGGGTATGAAGTGAACCCATTGTTTACTATAGGGCTTGGGTTGGTTTTGGGTTGGTTTTTGTTTTTTTTTTGCCAGAAACCAAATGTAAACACTGGTTCCAGAAAAAAAAATTGTCAATGTCACATGTAAATGGCTGTAAATGTGGGCCAGTTGCTGATTGGCCAAAATGTATTCACATGACTGCGGATGGGGGGAGGGGAGCTGGAAGTCAGAACTTTGAATTTGAGTTAAGTGGCTTTTTTAGGGTCTGTCATAACTTTGAATGGGTTGCTAAGCAACCGGTTATGTTGATGATTACTTGTAATGCAGATTTACCTTTACCTCCTATATCACAGAATTTGAAAAGATCAAAGGTTTTGTTTATGTTTTATTTATTTAATTTACAGGCCACCCATTTCCAAAGGATTTTACTGCCTCCTACGTAAACTGTAAGAATAGGTTCTGCTATGGAAAAAATCTATATTCAGATGCTCAGATTGCAATGCTGCAGTTGTTGAATTATTTTTGTTTTAATTTACCAAGAAGTAATACATTACAAAATAAATAAATCCATCTATATTGGTTTTTATGGAAATTCAAGTTTAGTTTAGTTTACTTTATTGTCATTGCACCTAGTACAACGAAATCGAACACCATCTTCAGTGCACATCATGACCATGAAAATAAACACAAACACACATCCTTCACACTCCACACATTGAACTGAAAACCCACAACACTGCACCAACACTGCACTATACAGTAGAATTCAATAGAGTTACTGCCCTGGGTAGAAGCTGTTTTTCAGCCTATTTGTCCTTGTTTTTATTATTCTGTACCATCTGCCAGATGGTAATAGTTCAAAAAAAGGGTTCCCAGGATGAGATGGATCTTTGAGAATGCTTTGAACTTTCTTACCACAGCGGGAGCTATAAAGCTCTTCCAAAGAGGGGAGAGGGCAACCAATGATCTTCTGGGCAATGACAATATTACAATATTGTATATATTCAATAAAATATCTAACAATATTTCAATGGGCAATATTTCAGCCAATAATTAGGAATTATTCATGTAATGTTATATGTCCAGCAAGTTTTTTTTAAATACATCCAAGATTGATGTAGCAAAAATATTTAATTGTAAAAATATTCTCTTTTTGTTCTTAGTTATTGTTATACTGCACATGCTGTGTAATAGATGGCAATCAATGTGTATGCAACAGTCTCATGAAAAGTGAGCATCATTGTCAAGAACTTTTTTTTATTATTATTATAACCACATTCAGGAAATTTGGAAATTGTAACTTTTGCACAAATATCACCACTTAGTCATGACATTGTTGATCCTCGACTTACAAGAGTTCGTTTAGTGACCATTCAAAGTTACAGCACTGAAAAAAAGTGAGTTATGGTCATTTTTCACATTTACGACCATTTGCAGCATCCCCACAGTCCCATGATCAAAATTCAGACGCTTGACAACTGACTCACATTT
The DNA here is from genome assembly GCA_009733165.1 of Naja naja. Taxonomy (NCBI): domain Eukaryota; kingdom Metazoa; phylum Chordata; class Lepidosauria; order Squamata; family Elapidae; genus Naja; species Naja naja. The sequence goes on along the minus strand of CM019148.1, from coordinate 83,794,220 downwards.
ATGACAGTTGTAATGCCCTGGGGGGCAGGGTCAGCCCCTTTTGTGACCTTCTGACAAGCAAAGTCAAATGGGAAGGCAAATTCACTTAACAACCATGTTACTAACTTAACAACTGCAGTGATTCATTTAACAACTAAGGCAAGAAAAGTCGTACAATGGGGCAAAAGTCACTTAACAAATGTCTTCTGTCTTAGCAACCGAAACAGAAATTTGGGGCTCTATTGCTGTGGTAAGTCGAGGACTGATTTCAGGCTGTAATCAGCCTGAGTCATTTTATTGCCTCCACTAATTATGTGATCCCCTTTCCTCTTTTTCTTTAGAAGTAAAATTTGTTACTGTGTGTGATACATATTGAATCCCTGATTTCATCAATTTTGTTTGAAATAAATGCTTGCACAAAAACGAATCCTTCTGTTTCCTTCTTGATACTGTAACCATTGTCAATCCTGGCCTTCACTACTTTATGGATCTTTTTATGTATTGGCTATATAATTATTTTCTTCTTCAAATGGTTTCCCAACAATCCACTTTGACCGTTTTTGCTTTCGTTACTTTATGTTTTCTTTGCAAAATCCAATGTGCATTTTCTCTTAGATTGCCTTGATGTAATTATTCCAAATTTTACTTCTTTGATATTATATCTGTGTTATCATCATTATCATTACCATTATCATCATCGTCATCATTATCATTACCAATTCCCCCCCAATTGTTTTAATTTCAGTTGGTTTCATCTGAACTTTCCTTATCTAAATGCATGGTAGAAGCTCAGCTACCTGGCTCCCTCTATTCAGATTCCCACCTTCCCTCTCTTTCTTCTGTTCCCTTCACTTTCTCCCATCAACACCCACGTACCCACTCCTGGGACAAGCCAGGAATGGCTGGATTTGCACTTTTCTCCATGCTTGGCACACTGATGAACACTGCAGCACTTGCAAGCTGGGAAGCTATTTGCAGTGGCAAAGGCGGGTGAGGGGGAAGAAGGAGGAAGAGAGAGGCGAGGTGAATGTGCGTTGGCTGCAGGAGTGAATGGAGAGGCGGGCTGCTTGCGTTCACTCTCCGTTCTCCCCCCTCCCTCATATGTTCCATTCACCCAGTCTGGTCCCTGCTGTCGAGGCTGCTGACGTCAGAGATGCCTGCGTCAATGCTTGCCTCAATAACACACGTGCGGGCTTTCTCTCTCCCACCTCCTCCTGCTTTTCTTCTTCTTCTTCTTCTTCTTCTTCTTCTTCTTCTTCTTCTTCTTCTTCTTCTTCTTCTTCTTCTTCTTCTTCTTTTCTTTCTCCTCCTCCTCCTCCCTTCTCTCTATTTTATTTTGTTTTATAAATCAACCCATTAGGGCTGCTGCTGGCATTTTTAGAATTAAAGATGGTCTCTTCTTACTCTCTTACCGTCTTTCCCCCTCCCCTCATTCTCTATGACCCTTTCAATCTCTATTTCAATTATCAGGAGGGAATGTGCACTTATTCTGAATGCTTTGGTGCGTGGCTGCCATATCATGCAGCATCTTGGGGTCTATATTTATGCAGGATAAAAATATATGCCAAGAGCACTGCAACCAGCAAGACCCCAGCTCACCACCACCACCACCCCCCACGCACACATAGGTGCACTCCTCAAACTAAGGCGTACCCTTTCAGGAAGGGTTTGGGGTTGGTTTCTCCTCCCCACTCGGGAACAGAGCCCTAGGGGCATGCTAATTGAACAAATGCTCTCTCTTCCTGTGGCTTTTCAAAGAAACTTCCCATTGGATCCCTTGGACTTGCCAACTATTTACATGAGCTCGAGGTAGCTTCTCGGAACAGCAGTGTGCAAACAAGATGATTGCTGGGCTGTGACTCTAAGAGCCTGGCTCAAGGGCCAGCTGAAGCCATGTGTGATTTTGACATTTTGGGGACAGCATCCTCACTTCCCCTTAGTCAGAGGACAAAGATGCTCCCCCTTTTAAAGGCCATGTCCTGATTCCCAGCTGAGACAGTTTAAGGTCACCTTTAGCTGTTCCAATTTTACAGCCTTTTCTCCTCCCGCTTCCTTCCCCTCCATATTAGCCTGAGCTATGACACACTTCAAGCTTCTAGTTCTGGTTGCTGATGCTGGTAGCTAGTGGGAGCAGCTAAGCACCTCCTGCCCTTTTTGGGCTGCTGCAGGGGTGCTCCCTCCCCTCTTGTCAGTGGGAATTATTCTCTGATATTTCTGCTTAGGCTGAAGAAGTGACCCCCAGTTTCCTCAATGGCAGCTGTCTGCATGATGCTTGACTGATATTTTCAGAGTGCTCACCAGCTGTTACACGGGCTCCTTGTAAACATGGGCTTTTGCTCCTTGGAAAGAAGTCATTGGTTTCAAATATGAGTTTAGTGCTCTTTGATAACTGGGCCTGCTGGGTCAGTTCAGCACTGCATGAAAGCTCTGACCACACAAGTCTACTAATCAGCTCTTTAGTGAATTTGCACAGGTGCAGAGTTTTGAAGTCATGTCACATCTGATACTCCCCCACCACCACCCCAGCTTTGCTGAGATTGTGGCCTAGGCAGCTTTAGCCATCTATCAAAATTCACTCCTGACCTGCCCAATTTTGTCAATCGGCTGGTCAGTTTTGGGTTGGCACAGGGGAAAACACAGGTGTAGCCATCTGCCACAGCTATCCAACTGTCCCAGATGACATCCAGAAAAGAGAAGCCCAGCAAAGCCACATTATTTAATTATTGGTCTTGTTTAGCATAGCCTGCATATCCAAAATCAGCAAGCCCCACTTAGTCACAGCCTAGAGTAGAGTGCACCATAGAGACAAGATAGGGATCAACAGAGCAGCACAGTTTATATGATACGTTTTCTTCCAGCTCAGAGAAAGTGGATATGTTTATTAAGCTATGAGAAAAAGCCCATAATGTACAATGTAGTTGGAAGTGGTGGATCTTCATGGGCTGCCAGTTTGTAGTTGAGATCTATGCTGATATGTATTTGATACTATGGATCTGTCTTTTTCCAATCCCCATCTAGCCATATTACTTCAAAACTGGAGATAAAGAGATGATGGTGACACCTGCATTCTGACAACACTGATGTGATCATGAAGGGTTATCTCTGCTTTCATTAATAACCATTCATTTTAGTGATCATTTGAAGTTACAATGGCACTGAGAAAATGAATTAAGACTTCTCCTTGCATTTAACGGATAACAGATAATCAGAGTTGGAAGGGACCTTGTAGGTCATCTAATCCAACCCCCCGCCCAATTTCTGACAAATGGCAGTCCAATCTCTTCTTGAAAGTCTCAAGTGATGATGCTCCACAACTTCTGAGGGCAAGCTGTTCCATTGGTTGATTGTTCTCACTGTCAGAAAGTTTCTCCTTATTTCCAGGTTAAATTTCTCCTTGTTCAGTTTCCATCCATTATTCCTTGTCTGGCCTACAGGTGCTTTAGAAAATAGATCAACCCCTTCCTCTCTGTGGCAGCCCCTCAAATATTGGAAGACTGCTATCATGTCTCCCCTGGTCCTTCTCTTCACTAGACTAGCCATGCCCAGTTCCTGTAACTGTTCTTCATATGTTTTAGTCTCCAGTCCCCTAATCATCCTGGTTGCTCTTCTCTGTACTTTTTCTAGAGTCTCAACGTCTTTTTTATACTGTGGTGACCAAAATTGGATGCAATTTATGACTCACTGAGCATCCACATGACCATGTGATAAAAACTTAGGCGCTTTGGCAATTGGCAAGTATTTACAATAGTTGCAGTGTCCTGGGATCATGAAATCACCATTCAGCTTCTGACAAATTCAGTGAGGAAAGTCAGATTTCCTTAATGACCAAATGATTTACTTAACAACTGCATCGGTTCTATCCACCTCCGTATTGGTTTGCACCGTTTGCATTGATTTCATCGTAAAACTTCAGTGTAAGGATTAAGGAAGGGAGTAGTAAAACCCAACTTGCAATACTACATCCAATTTTGGTCACCTCGATACAAAAAAGATATTAAGACTCTAAGAAAGAGTCCAAAGAAGAACAACAAAGAGGATTAGAGGGCTGGCGGCTGAAAGATATGAAATACGGTTGCAGGAATTGGGTTTGTCTAATCTAATGAAAAGAAGGACTAGGGATGACACGTTAGCTGTGTTCCAATATTTGAGGGGCTGTCACAAAGAAGAGGGGAACAACCAATTTTCCAAAGCACCTGAGGGCAAGACAAGAAGTATTGTATAGAAACTTATCAAAGAGAGATCCAGTCTAGAACCAAGAAGAAATTTCCTGACAGTGAGAACAATTGATCAGCGGAATGAGTTGGATTAAGTTGTGGATGTTATGGATGTTCAACATTTGAAGGTTAAGTTAAGTTAAAAGAGGTGTGGTGCAGTACTTAGAACAGTGGTCGCCAACCAGTGGGCCGTGGCCCACTGGTGGCCCATGAGAAAATTTGGGTGGTCCGCAGAGAAATGCCACCCCAAAGCACACCCCCCCCAAGGCAATTAATCCAGGCTGCAGGGGAACACAAGGGTGTGCCGCCCACATGGCCCAGGATCACAAGGCTTGCATAGCTTGCATTAGGAACAACACGAGGTAGTGAGGGGAGGGGGGAAAGGGCGGAGGGGGGAACTTGCCTGGCCACCGTGTTGCTTCTTTCTGCTTCTTTCGTCTTCTGCTTTTGGCTGCATTCAAGGAAAGCAGCAACAGACCTTCTTTCTATCCCCCAAACTCTACCAGAAATGAGTCTTTGGGACCCTGCAAGGCATCCTGCTCCAAGGGGCTGCAAAGACTCATTTCTGGCGGAGTTTGGGGGAGAGAAAGAAAGGCTTCTGCTGCTTTCCTTGCATGCAGCCTGAGAACGGAGCTCAAATGGGGCTGCCTTGGAGGGGGGGTGTGTGTGTGTGATGGATCTCTGTGTGTGTGAGCGATCCATCGCTGCTGGGGAATTAAATTCACAGGGGGGGGGAATTTGCATGGCTTGACTGCTACAGAGTGACCTATATCAGGAAAATGTCAGATAGTACTGTGGATTCAAATGTTTGTCCTGTAATGACTGGAATGAAAATGGAGTGGAAATGGGTATTTCGTGCTTGCCGACAAACTTTCATAAGTGTGAAAGTATAGGGGAAAAAATACTAATTACACATTACTCTTAACAAAGACAAAACACCAGGACTTTGGATCCCCCCAAAGCCAAAGGATGAGAGAAGCCCTTCCTTTCCCTTCGCTCTGCCCCACAGTTCCCATTTATGTTTATGTTTAATATAAAAAATAAAATTTTATATTAAATATATTATCTTTTTTTTAAAAAAAAATTCATATTATTGAGCCTCGGGATTTAAAAGTATGAGTTTTGTGGTCCCTGAGGTCCAAAAGATTGGCGACGACCCCTGACTTAGAATGTAGTATGGCAGGCTAGCTCACTGCTCACTCCAGGAGTTTGATTCTGACGAGCTTAAGGTTGACTCAGCCTTCCACCCTTCTGAGGTTGGTCAAATGAGGGCCCAGATTATTGGGGGGAATATGCTGACTCTGTAAACCACTTAGAGAGGGCTGCAAAGCGCTGTGAAATGATATATAAGTCTATTGCTATTAAAAAGAGATTGGAGAGCCATTTGTTTGGAATTGTATAGAATCTCCTGCTAGAGCAAGGGGTTGGACTAGAAGACCTGCAAGGTCCCTTCGAAGCCTGTTTTTCTGCTAAGTAACCCAAGCATTTGTAAGGAAGCCAGAATAAAGATAGAAGAAAGTTGTTTACAAACAATTCTGGTGGGCTCCAGGAACCCGGAGTGCACGCTTTCTCCCAGGAGACAGAAAACATCACAGAAGCTTGCCTCACATCCCTGGAGACTGGAACATATTTCTTTCATTCTATTGTGGGCAGACAATGGCTTCCCTACAGCTTGGCAAGCTGGTAGCGATCATTAAAAGGAACAGAAGTGACACCGTCATGATCTCTTGGCTTTGAGATAGAATGTAATAGCAATTCACAGCATGAAGTAGCAATTCACAGTACATGGAACTTACAAACGTCTTGGCTGCCCTATTTCCTCCTCACCTCTGCTTTCATGAGACAATGCAGAAATTTAAAAACAAACTTTAAAATGTCTGCACAGATATTTGGTTACCTTTCTTTTGTTGTTCTGCAGCCAATGCAGGATATATCCTATGCTCCGTCCCTTGTGTACACACAGTGCACTTGGCATTCAATAATCAAGGTGTTCCTGCACTGATTTAGTGAGGAGAGCAAACTGTGTGGTAAAAGACACCATTTGTGCCATTAGGAAGACTCTGTTGCCAGCAGTAGCACCAGTGACGTCTGTACTCTGGTGCTTTATTCCTTCTGGCATAAATCAAGTGACCACAATCCAAACACTATATTTGTTGAACTACAAATGTGCTTTCAGTCAGAAAAGACATCAAGAACCAAGCAGCTGTTTCCATTTAGATCATTTTACTAAGATACTCCTTCTACGGCAAATAATAAACAAGCAGAAAAAAAGGCAAACATGCTTTGTTTTGAATATGGTAGGGAGGTGTTGGATTTTTTTCCTATGTTAGATTTTGGAGGGGGGGCGAGATATAACACTATGAAAAAATACCGTGGTCTTTGAGTTGAGCTTGATCCCTCAGGATTTTGTGTGTGTGTGTGTGTGTGTGAGAGAGAGAGAGAGAGAGATTTTCTTGGCAGTAGTTATACAGTACAAATGGCTGGCTATTGCCTGCCTCTGGGTTTTTTTGTTCAGCTTTCCCGTCTAATTTATAGCTTTGGGATTTCAGATTATTTCCTGTCCAAGTTCTAATGAGGCCCAACTCTCTAGCTTTCCAGATCAGCCAGAGTCAGGAGGTGCTCTCAGTTAACTCTTATTTTCCTGAAAGAACACATTATTTGCAGTGAACTACGAGTTATTCCAAAAAGGGTGTTTATCTTTTTTCTTGTCTTATCTATGTGGCATATTATTAGGGCTGTATTCAGTAAAGCAAGGCTATCAAACTCATGGCTCACAGGCTGGATGCATCACATGCTGGCCATGCCCATGCCCGGTTTAGTGAAGGGGGGGAAGTCACAATACATCACGTAACGATGCCATGATGGCACGAGTTTGATAGCCCTGCACTAAACCCAGTGGTGGGATTCATCTAGTTTGCACTGGTTCAGTAGAACTGGTAGCTAAATTTATGTGGAGTTCAGTGAACCAGCTGAAAGGGGGAGAAGAGATCTCAAGTTCTGGTTGTTGTTGTTGTTTTTTATTCACATTTATATGCCGCCCTTCTCCGGAGTCTCAGGGCAGCTTACAATCTTTGGAGCACAACCCAATGTGCTCAGCAATAGCCTTCATTCCATTGTATATGCCTGCTTATTACTAAGCGGCATTTTTACAAAGTCAGCTTATTGCCCCCAACAATCTTGGGTCCTCAATTTACCTACCCCGAGAGGATGGAAGGCTGAGTCAACCTTGAGCCTGGTAGGATTCGAGCCTGCACTAATTGCAGGCAGCTGGAGCTAAATGCTAGGTGTTTAACAGCCTGCACCACCAAGGCTCTTATGTTGTGGTTCATCGGCAGCAGGTGCAGACACCTGAGGTCTCAGAGAGTGAGGACTCAGATGAGAGGCCTGTGTGTGATGAAGGGATGGAGCCAGGACCATCAGGGACTGGAATGCTGCCTTCGGAGATTGTGGAGGCTGGCAGAAGTGATGAAGAGGTCCCCGAGGAGCCTGTGCCAGTGTGAGTGCATGCAGGGCTGCTCGAAGGAAAGAGCTGCTGCAGCAGCATGGGTGACTTGGGAGTAAGGCTGCAAGGTAATGGCTCCTCCCTTAAGAGATAAAAGCCAGCTGAGAAACCAGAGTTCTTTGCAGGAAGCAAAGAAGTTTTTGCACTCAAGCGTTGTGGACGTTCAGAGTATCTTGGTTGGTGTTTGGAGACTCTTTGTGTTTGAAATACTTCTTAGTAACTTTATCTAATGTTCTTGGCAGCCTTGTACAACTTGGCAAGGCTCGTTCTTATCAGAGACAATTAGTTTGAAACAGCCTTTTAACCTTTAGTGAAGGAATGGAATTCGTAAAGAATCATTAAAAGGTTTTGCTGTTACCTCTGCTTCGTGTTTGTTTCTTTGGAACAAGGTTTGGGTCAGAACAAGCTCAGTCTCGGTCACATCTTATTAAATTATTTAGTCTCATTGCAGCCATAGATTTAAATTACCATGTCTCTGACTATGTTGTTCTTTCTTGGTTCTTAGAGACTGGCAGTCTAGCACCAGCAAACATCATTCTACACATATTGGCTTTCACAGTTAGGAAAGCAGCTTTTCCATCAATCACCTATTCACTAGTCCATATTTATTTATTTATTTGTTTGTTTGTTTGTTTGTTTAATTGGACTTATAGGCCGCCCTCTCTCCCGAGGGACTCAAGGCGGCTTACAATAAGAAATGAGAATACCAATATTAAAAATACAATTAAGCCAGTTGAATTAGCCCAATAAAAATTATTTACTTATTTATTTATTATTTATTATTTGGACTTGTATGCCGCCCCATCTCCAAAGACTCGGGACGGCTCACAACTAAAACAACCACAATAAATAATTAAAAAGGAATTAAACAGATCTCAAGCCCAAAGTAGTACATCTAAAATTAAAATAATTTAAAAACCCAATCCCCTCCCAGGGAGGGGTCACAGCCCAGAATGGTTGAACAGCCAGGTCTTCAAACCATGGCAGAAGGTGCGGAGGTCAGGGACCAGGCAGAGCCCCAGGGGTACTTGGTTCCAGAGGTCAGGGGCCGTGACAGAATAGGCTCGTCGCCGGGGAGCGCCAGCCGGCATTGACTTGCCAACGGGACCCCGAGGAGTCCTTGCCTGTGTGCTCGCACAGGGTGGTTGGCACTCAATATCGGCCGGAGTCACTCCCTTAAGTATTGAGGACCCATGTCGTGTAGGACTTTGTATGTTAAAACCAAAACCTTGAATCTCACCCAGAATGCGACCGGTAGCCAATGTAGACCACACAGGAGGGGGGTAACATGGGAGAATCAGGAAACTCCCATCACCACCCGCGCGGCCACATTCTGCACCAGCTGCAATCTCCGGATGGTATTCAAGGGCAGTCCTAAATAGAGAGCATGGCAGTAGTTGAGTCTAGAGGTGACAAGGGCATGAGTGACTGTGCACAGGGCATCTCAGTCCAGAAATGGGCGAAGCTGACGAACAAGGCAGAGCTGGGCAAAGGCCCCCCTGGCGACGGCCCCTACCTGCTCCTCCAACCGGAGCCGTACATCCAGGAGGAACCCCAGATTTTGCGCCCTATCCACAGGGGGCAACACCTCTCCCCCTATGGCCAAAGATGGATACTCCTGACTGGGCCGAGATGCCGGTATGCACAGCCACTCAGTCTTGGCCAGGTTGAGTCGAAGCATGTTCCCATTCATCCAAATCCGTACCGCATCCAAGCACCGGGTCATCAGGGAGAGGGCATCACTGATCTGGTTCGGGGTGGAGATGTACAGCTGGGTGTCATCTGCATACTGATAGTATCTCACCCCAAAACCACGGATGATCTCACCCAGTGGCTTCATGTAGATGTTAAATAAAAGAGGGGAGAGAACCGACCCCTGAGGAACCCCACAAGAGAGCGCCCTCGGGGTTGACCTCTGCCCCCCTACCAGCACCGATTGCGATCGCCCCGAGAGGTAGGAGGTGAACCACTGAAGAACAGTGCCCCCCACTCCAAACCCCCCGAGGCGGCGCAAAAGGATACCATGGTCGATGGTATCGAAAGCCGCTGAGAGATCTAATAGGACCAGGACAGAGGAAAAACCCCTGTCCCGCACCCTCCAGAGATCATCCATCAGTGCGACCAATGCCATCTCCGTGCTGAAACCGGGTTGGAAGCCTGATTGGTACGGATCCAGGTAGTCCGCTTCATCCAGGAGGAGTGGAAACTGCCGAGCCACCACACTCTCAACAAGAGAGTGGACTGGACGAAAGTTGTCTAACACGGTCGGGTCCAGGGCAGGCTTCTTCAAGAGGGGCCTCACCACCGCCTCCTTCAAGGCGGAGGGAAAAACACCCTCTCTCAGTGAAGCATTGACAACTGCCCGGAGCCAACTGTTCTCAATAGATGGGGGGGTAGGAAAAAAAAAACCAATTGGACAGAATGCCTGGACTGGCATAGGTTCTCTAATAGTTAGCAGATCTGAATTTCAACCAGGGGAGACAACTAATCACCGCCTTATGATTCTGCATGGTATAATTATATGGATAGCAGAACCACACAATGCTATTCCAGATGTGTGGCAAAAGAGATCCTTTCAGCTCCAGAAGAGCAAAAACAGCCATGTGAATGAGCCCAATAAGTAGATAGATTTGTTTTTACAGATGGTGAAGGTTTGACCCTTCTTCATGATACTGATCTCACATATCTTTCCCCCACTGTGGAACTGAGGTACATAATTTTCAAGAGATTTACATGAAGGGGAAGGAGAAGGGACTTGTGATGACCCAGGGCAAGGCACAGAGGCAATACAGCAGTTGATAGTTCGAACTGCCCTTTATTGTTCCAACTTTCTCCCAAACCCTCCCATGTTTATGGCAAGTCCCAGAGCAAAGCTCTCACACACACCTCCAGCAACCTCTGGCTGGGAGTAATCCAGCAAAATGCTGTTAGTATAACAGTTTCAAGGCAAGAAATCCAGTGAGACAAAGGAACAAGGCAGCAATAAGGCAATGAGTCCAATGAGGCAAAGAACAAGGTAGCAATAAGGCAAGAATTCCATCGAACTACAGAAGTCAGCAATGGCACACAAAACTCCATAAATTCAGTGTTTGTTCCCAACAAGTGCCGCTCCCCACGGTGTCTCCTTAAGTCTCAGTCCCCAGGTGTGCCTTGTGAAGAGGGGTGGGGCGATCTCCTCCCGAGTCGTTGGGTTGGCCTGTGCTGCTCCTGCCTCATCTCTATTCTCCATGCTCAGGGATCAGGAGGGGGTGGTCCTTGCTTGTCACCTGAGCTCCATTGCTCCTCATCTCCACTGCCTGCCTTCTCTTCCCCCCTCTTTTGGTTGTCCTGCCCCCATTATTTCCTACTGGCAAGCCATCCCAGGTCCAAGGGACCTAGGGCTACCTCGTCCTGCTCCTCCCCATGTTCCTCAGAGCCAACGAGGCTACCCACTCAACTTCCATCAGCCCCAGCTCTGGGTTATTCTCCTTTGTGGACTCAGGCTCCGATGGGGCCATGACATGATTAAAACTAGAATTAGGATACATTATCATACCCACCAGGTGACAAGGCTTTCTTCGTTTATCCTTAAGTATCTGTTCTTATGATTTGGAGATTTCTGACATTTTCCCACCAAATGTTATTTTGTGTCCCAGAGAGATTTGCTGTGACATTTTTACAAGACACTTTGGGATAAAATCCTACATCTCCATGTCCATGAGTGGTACAGCTGATTCAAGTCCAAATGAGGGGTTTAGTGTTCAGGCATGGTGCAGTCTATGGGATAGCTCTGAGGACGAAAGATATAAATAGAAAACTATAAATTATTCTTTCAACTACAAGACCTTTCAGCTTCTGCTTTTCATGAGTCATTGAATTGTCCTGAAGAAACTGAATGCATGAGTCCACAATATACTGTGTATAAATATTCAAGGGGAGATGTCTGATGTCTCAGAAGAGAAGGTATTACACCTGCTTCTCAAGAAGGCCATGATAGATCCTGTGATCAACTACCAGTAACTTACTATTACAGATACTTGATTACATGACAACAAGGCATGTTTGATGCTGGGGAATGTTTGGGTTTCTATCAATAAATTGTAGACATTCCAAAGACTTTCATAATTTTTTTTAGTCAATCCATTCCATTTACTTTATCTACTGTCTTCCTCTTCTGCTTCATTTAACCATACCAAGGACAGTCAAAATTTCTAGTCCATTATTTATTCACACCCAAAGCATGTGAATTTCTACTTCTGATCTCCTCTTCAAGAGAGTGGTTCAGTCTTTACTAGATCCAAGATTAATGCATGAGTTCTTCCCGCAATCCACTGTACTCTTAGTAACCATTGCCATACCTATTATTATTATTATTATTATTATTTATTGGACTTATATGCCGCCCCATCTCCGAAGACTCAGGGCGGCTCACAATTAAAACATACAATACAATAATTATTTTAAAAAGAATTAAACAATTTTAAGCCCAATAAAACCAAATTAAAATACTTAAAATTATCCCATGGCCCTGGTGAGGTAATCACAGCCCGATTTGGTCGAACAACCAAGTCTTTAAATCGCGGCGGAAGGTGCGGAGGTCAGGGGCCAGACGGAGGTCCAGAGGCAGTTCGTTCCATAAGTCGGGGACCACTACAGAATAGGCTCGTCGCCGGGGGACCGCCAGCCAACACTGACTTGCCAACGGGACCCCGAGGAGTCCTTGCCTATGTGCCCGCACGGGGCGGGTGGCGCTCGATATCGGCAGGAGCCGCTCCCATAAATATTGTGGACCCATGTCATGTAGGACTTTGAATGTTAAAGTCAGAACCTTGAATCTCACCCGGAGTGCAACCGGCAACCAATGCAGGCTGCGCAGGAGGGGGGTAATATGGGAGAATCGGGTAACTCCCATCACCACCCGCGCGGCCGCATTCTGCACCAGCTGCAACCTCCGGATGGTATGCAAGGGCAGGCATCTGTCTTCTTTTTCTGTATTCCTCAACTAGCAGCTTTTACAGCGTATATATTACCCTGGAGGAAAAAAAATGGTTTCACTCTTCTGTTTTTTGCTGTCATATAACTATTCTTATTTTAATTATCTTGTCTAAGTTTGTCACTGCCTTCGTTCCAAGGATTAACTTCCTGTTTATTTCTTCATACACTATCCTTCTACCACTTTCACTTCTTTGCCATCAACTGCCACCTGATAGTACTTCTGTCTTGTTAATATTTAATATTCAGCCAGATGTTTCACTCCTATTTTTACTTTCATAATGAATTCTCTCAAGACTTCTTTACTTTCAGCTAAAGTAGTGTCATCTGCATATTTGTTAGTCTTTGGGCCTCCATTTTTAATTCCAGCTGTCATCTATTCTAATCTTACTATTCTTATACATCTGCTTCCAGGTCTGACAGCAAATTCATTGCTTATTCTAGCTCCCTCTGTATTTGAGTTAGTTCCTGAATTCATTAGGATGTTAGGCCCAAGGACCCAGCAATGATGCTTGGAGTTACTTCTGAGTACAGGCAGTCCTCAACCTACAATTACAATGGAGCTCAAAATTTATGTCGATAAATGCAAAATTTGTTAAGTGAGTTTTATCCCGTTTTATGATATATATTTTTTGCCACACTTGATAAGTGAGTCTCTGCTGTTGTTAAATTCGTGACCCAGTTGTTAAATTTAATCTGGCTTCCTCATTGACTTTGCTCATCAAAACTTGATTGCATGACCCCGGGACATTGCAACAGTCATAAATAGCAGTCAGTTACCAAGCATCTGAATTATGATCACATGCCCATGGAGAAGCTGCAATGATCATATGAAAAATGGTCATAAGTCACTTTTTCAGTGCCTTTCTAACTTTGAACAGTCACTAAATTTATTTATTTATTTATTGAATTTATTCGCCCATGGCGCCTATTCGCCCATGGCAACTTGAGGTAGTTTACTGAATATAAAACCATATTTAAAATAAAAAACAATAAAAACTAACAAAAAGAGTAAAATAAATTAATACAGTACAATAGTACAAAATCTAGAAAAAAATAAATAAAAAATCACCCCAACTCCCACCCACCCCCGCCCCGACAACAGCAGATCACACGAGCCATTTGATGGGCTCCATCCCACTCTGGGTTCCCCAGGCCTGCTGGCAGAACCAGGTCTTCAGTGCCTTCTGAAAGAGTATTAGAGTGGGGGCCATTCTAATCTCTGGGGGAATGATGTTCCAGAGAGAGGGAGCCACCACGGACAAGGACCTCCTTCTGGGTCCAACCAGGTGTATCTCCCTCAGGGATGGGACCCACAGTATTCCCTGCCTCCCCGCTCTAAGATGTGACTGGCAAGAGATGTTCCCTCAGATAATCTGGTCCCAAGCCATGAAGGGCTTTAAAAGTGACAATCAGCACCTTGAATTGCACCCAGAACTAAATTGGCAACCAAAGCAGCTCCCGCAGGAGGGGTGAAACATGTGCACACTGGAGTCTGCACAAAACCATTCAGGCTGCTGCATTTTGCACCAAGTGGAGCTTCCGGGTGTTCTTCAAGGACAGCCCCATGTAGAGCGCATTGCAATAAGACGGGAAGTGACTAGGGCATGAGTGACTGTGAGTAGCAACCGTTGGTCCAGGAAAGGACGTAACTGGTGCACAACCCGCAGTTGCGCAAAGGCCCTCCTGGCCACAACTGCCACATGCTCTTCAATGAAATGAAAATGAAAAAAAAGAATTGTCATGAGTCACGAACTACCTGTAGTACCTTTATTTTGTTTGCTTTATTTTGTTTGCTTATTGATAGAAACCTTGCCAGACTAAAGCAGCTATCTGCCTAAGTATTAGCTTTATTGATTTGCTATGGATTTTCTATTTGCCTTCATATAAGGGAAATATTCTGAATCTCTTCATTACATTGACCTTATATTTTGACTGTATAACTTCCAAGTTAAATCTTGTTGACACTCCTCCCTTAAATTTCCAAGTTTAATCTGTATGTTTATGGTGAGTATCTATCCATAATATGTATTATGTGGCCAGTTCCACAACTTGCACCTAGGAATGTCTTTGGGTTCCTATTATGTGCAGGTAGTCCTCAACTTACAACAGCTCATATAATGATCACTTGAAAGTTGTCACTGAAAAAAATGACTTATGATCAATTTTCACACTTATGATCATTGTAGCATTCCCAATACCATGTGATCAAAATTCAGATGCTTGGCAACTGACATATTTATGATGGTTGCAGTGTCCCAGGGTCATATGATCACTCTTTGTAACTTTCTAACAAGCAAAGTCAAAGGGGAAACCAGATTCACTTAACAACCATGTTACTAACTTAACAACTGCAATGATTCACTTAACAACTGTGGTAAGAAAGATTGTAAAATGGAGCAAAACTCACTTAACAAATGTCTCACTTAGCAACAGAAATGATGGTATCTGTTGTGGTTGAAAGTTAAGGATTACCTGTAGTTGATGTTATACTATATATCAGGAGTCCCCAAACTTGGCAACTTTAAGACTTGTGGACTTCAACTCCCAGAATTCCTCAGCCAGCATAGTTTTTCATATACAGCTATGCTGGCTGAGGAATTCTGGGAGTTAAAGTCCACAAGTCTTAAAGTTGCCAAGTTTGGGGACCTCTGCTGTATATGAAAAGATGACCAGGTGTAAAATCTGTGCTTATATTGCTTGAAGCAATAGTAGTAAACCAGTGGTGGGATTCAAATTTTTTTACTATCGGTTCTGTGGGCGTGGCTTGGTGGGCGTGGCAGGGGAAGGGTACTGTAAAATCTCCAGTCAGAGGAAGTATTTGCCAATTCTCCGAACTACTCAAAATTTCCAGTACCCATTCTCCAAAACTGGTCAGAACCTGCTGAATACCACCTCTGTAGTAAACCCTTTGGTAAACTCTTAATAGCTATTTCCTGGATTATGGAGTTTATTGAGTCCAAAACCTCCATTTCTCTACTTTTTGCATTTCAGTCACTTCTCTTTTCTTAATGTTGTATTTAGCATGTAATAGTTTTTTGAGAATTTCTCAGATTTTTCTAACCACTGTTAGATGGTTTACATGTTTGTATTATATTGATGTTCACCAGATATCTACCAATTCTAATAGATACTACCCTATCATTTATTGTCTTACATGGAGGACATAATCCCTTTTGTGTATCTTTTCCACTCCATTCTTCAGTATTGTCTCAATGGTACATCATGTAACCTTTTAACTTAAAGTGGCCCATTCCAGTACATTTAAATTCATGTACAGTATTGCTAAAACTGCCACTTTAGTAGTTTTGTTCAGATATTCTTTTATTGTAAACAATCACTTTGAAAACATGTGCTCATAAAATGGCATTAAATGGAAAGTCGAGGAGCCATAAGGCAGTCCTGCTTTGCAAATTCTGTGCAAATTCACACATAGACCTAATGCCTCTTTTGGGAAGAATACCAAAAGGGAATCTATGCCGGCAAATGTTATGAATTGTTCTCTTCTTTTTAAAGCATCTCTCCAAAATCATATGGGAGAATCACCAGAGAACACAAAAAGAGATAGGTAATGTCTTTTTTTCAAAACAACTTTCCAAAAATGAAGGAATTAATCAATAAGCAAGACATACCAATTCTAGAATAAGCACCTCACCTGGAAACATGTTGATTTTAAACTTGGAATTTATTGATATGAATCAATAATCACCGATAGGGTCATGTATGCTGTGCCTGACATGAAAATGTAGAAGGATAAACAATGTAGCTTTGGATTTTCATTGTTATTGGCTGACATTATTGAGATATATAACCCCAGGGTTTAAAATGCCTGCAGAACAAAAGCAATTGTATTAACAGCATTTGTTTTGTACCTCCTCTGTGTTATTTCCTTTGCACAGTTAGAAGTAGAAGATCCCATTATGAATTTTCCAGTTAGTTAGTAGAGCATGAATACCATGCAATATGGCAGGAGTGATAACACATCCTTTGTAGCAGTGGTAAATTTTGGAACAACTATCACTTCCTACAGCACCTTGTCATGAATGATGGCAGACTGCCATTTGTATAGTGATGGTAATACTTCATTTCAAACAATTTCTTGCTGTAAAATAAAGGATTTTTTTTTCATTGCTAGATACAGCAAAAAATGATTCAGAGGTTTGGCTAGAACAATAGATTTGGTTAATATAAATGCAGAAATACTTATTCTACTCATAGCATGGTAGCACTGCTAATTGCCATAATGTAAGAAAAACATAAGCAATTATTTATGTTTCTTGATGCTATTGTCCAAAATTCAATTTTTTAAAAAAGATCTATCTATTCAACCCTAACCCTAACCCTATTCTGCCATTCATTCAGGAGCTCACAAAAACATATATAGCATATCCTCATATCCGCCCCACTCCAAAAAAACCCTAGAAACTTATGAGGTAGGTTGAACTAAGAGAAGGATCATCTGACCCGAAGTCACTCAGTAAGCTCCTTTGCTATGGAGAGGACTAGAAACTGAATTTCTTAGTCCAGTGTTTCTCAACTTGGCAACATTGAAATGTGTGGACTTCGATTCCCAGACTTCCCCAGTCAGCATCCTGGCTGGGTGTTAGATATGGGCTAGATTGAAGAGGCAGGACAACGGGGAGAGGGAAAGGATCTCTTTATTTAGCTCTGAGTAAAGACTGCCGCCAGGTGTGCCTGCTGTTCTTTTTACAGGCTGCTGTCCACAATTTCAGCCACTGACGGCTCTTCATTTTCCCGCCCGGAAATGAACCAATGGGGGAAGCCTGACATCACTGACTTTTCCCCATTGAATATCTAACACTGGGGAAGTTTTGAAACTGAAGTCCTCTAATATTAATATTGCCAAGGTTGAGAAACACTGGACTAGTTCAGGACTCAAACCATACTTACTTGCTGTTCTATGTTTTTACAGAGATTCCATTCCATATTGAACATATTGAGTTCCATAGCAAGGGACAATTTCATGAGTAGCATGACAAGGGAATGTACCACAATTTTCCTCTTATAGAAAGTTAGCACCCACCCCTCCCCTAGAAGAGTGAAATATTCTAGGAAATATTAAAAAGGCAGAATATTATATTTCCCTGGATGAGAAAAAAGAAACATGTTTTTTAAAAACAAAACAGTTCCCTGCAGCTCCCTGCCCCCAGCAGATATTCGGTGCACATTAAGACTGAGCCAGCCTATCTACAAGACAAAAGTCCTCTATCTCCAGGGTGATGGCATTAAGACATGACCCCTTAGGACATAATAGGATTAGCCCTCTACCCATCTAATAACAGGGCTCACTGCACTGGGAAATCACCTGGTGACATTGCATCACCCAGCATAGGTCAACCAGACTTATCTCAGACAAACTAGATTTGCACATGACCCCTACAGCAACCAATAGAATACCTACCCTTGCCACAGGAACAGGAAGCTCAAAGTCAAGGCCCAAGAGAGGATACTGGCTTTGGAATTAGGATTCTTTCTTATTCATCTATGGGAATGCAGGGTTTTTTTTAAATGATATTGGGAAAGTTTTGCATTTTAAGCTTCCTGTAATGAAATATGTTACCTGAAACATACGCCTCTTTCCTCAATGACTTGTTTGTCTATATGCACATTGCCACGCATGTGAGTCTGGAAGTAGAAGAGTGGGCATTATTTAAAAGAATAAAATTCAGGTCAATCTTGTTTTGTTGCTTTAATATTCAAGAAGTCTGGCAGGATCTCTTGAAGTCAAACCTACATGTAAATATATAGTTAGAACATTAGGTTAAACTGGAAGCAGCTATTTGCCTTTTTTTGGTAAGATACAGAATTAGCTATAATGTCAGATATATTTAAACCTTAGGTATTTAAAAAAACACCACCAAACAGCTAAGTATAATCCTGTAGAGTTTAACTCCCAACTAGAGTGAAGATTCAGCAATTATGTCATGGGGCAGCTATGGCTTTTGCGTACTCCTTTTTACAACCCTGTAATCCCTTAATCTAGGATAGTGTTGAGACAACTGGATGGAGATGAATGTTTACTGGCTGGATGCCTTTCCTGACGCCATGCAGAGTTCACAGCAGATATTTTTTTCTTTGTACCTTAGGGGAAAAACATCTGCCGCTACCTAGGATTCAATTCTCAACATTCATAGAATCATAGAATCATAGAATACCTTTATTGTCATTGCATTCTACAAACACAATGAAATTTGAAAGCTACTCCAGCACAGTGCCCCAAACACCACATCCCAATCACACTACAGAGTATTTAAAAATTAAAATAATTTTTTTAATTACATTTATATGCCGCCCTTCTCCGAAGACTCAGGGTGGCTTACAATTTTTGGGGATACAACCCAGTGTGCTCAGCAATAGCCTTCATTCCATTGTATATGCCTGCTTATTACTAAGCGGCATTTTTACAAAGTCAGCTTATTGCCCCCAACAATCTTGGGTCCTCCATTTACCTACCCTGAGAGGATGGAAGGCTGAGTCAACCTTGAGCCTAGTGGGATTCGAGCCTGCAGTAATTACAGGCAGCTGGAGCTAAGTGCTAGGCTATTAACAGCCTGGACCACCAAGGCCCTTTTAATAATAATTAAAAACCTATCTAAAGCATATAGTAAGTTCGATAGTTAAAAATGCCACTATATACATAGGGCTAAATCACATATGCATTGTTTGATTCAAGACAGTTATTGCCTTGGAAAAGAAACTGTTTCTCAGTCTATTAGTCCTCATTTTAAGACACCTATAGTGTCTCCCTGATGATAACAGTTCGAAATATGAATGACCAGGATGAGAACGGTCTGTGGAGATTCCTAGTGGAAGGAGAACATCTTCACCACTAGGCCACCCTGCTGCTCCTATGGCTTCTTTATTCTTCTGAATAAGAATAATAGAATATGGTGGAATTTAAGAAGAAATGCATACAAGTCTAGGGAGACTTCCTCTGGTATGATTGCATGCATTTACTCTATAAGAAATCTACTTCTTAAAAAACAGAAACAATACAACATTAAAATGTCCACTGTATAGATTTAAAACATTCCCAGTAGGTAAACATTCCCAGTAGGTAAACATTCCCAGTAGGTTTTAATATGATTAAAAGCAAATAAAAACAATAAAACATCACATACTACAAAATAGTACAGTATGAATTATTCTGATCAACCACTGATCATTAACTGCTCCAGCCTCCAGAATACCATCACTGAAGGGACAAGTCCATCTAAATCTAAATACTAGTAGGCTCCATTAGTGCTGCTGCAAGAAACATTATGATCTGGTCTCAGATTCCACCTTACTGCACAGAAGGGGGAGACTATTAAAAATTTCCCTGGAATGTTCAGTTCTGGGTGGAGAATCTGGTGCTGAAGGTATCAAGCCACACAATCTGACTGCTTTTTATTCCATGTTTACTACACTGTAGATCAGGGGTGTCCAACTTTGGCATCTTTAAGACTTATGGACTTCAACTCCCAGAATTCCCCAGCCAGCTTGTTGCCAAGGTTGGACACTCCTGCTGTAGATATATAATGTGTATCAGTGGTGGTATTCTACCAGTTCATCCTGGTTCTGCCAAGCCAGTAGCGGCAATGAGCAGCGGAGACCAAACCGGTTCTCTCTGTCGCTTTGCTGTTAGGCCCACCTTCATGACCAGGGTCCCATTCTCACCTTTATCCTCTGAATTTGAAGCAGTTGCTTTGCACAGCACAAAAGAGTGCTGCGCAGCAGCTGCTGAAGCGACCAGGAGAGTGCAGGCTTGCGGGAGGTGAGTTAGAACACCTCTACGCCTGCGTAAACACCTCTGCGCCTGCACAAAGTGCGCATTTGGTGCACACGCGCACGCAATGTGTGTTCACATGCACAAAGCGCCCACCAAGCCACGCCCACCAAACCAGTGGTAAAAATATTTGAACCCCACCACTGATGTGTATCCACCATTATGGCACCACAGCACAAAGGGAATGAACTGGATGAGGACTCTAGCACTAATGAAGGAAAGCGAGACTACTGGCTCTTAAGCATATTTCCAAAACGTTATTGGAACAGAATTGCACCAGGATATATCCCATTCTTTCCCAAATAAAATTGAAGGGTTGATGCAACTAAAGAGGAAGACTGGTGTTAGAACATGAATATGCTATAGGTAGTCCTAGACTTATAACAGTTCATTTAATGACTGTTCAAAGTTACAACAGCACTGAAAAAAGTGACTTATGACCGTTTTCACACTTATAACCATTGCCGCAGCCTCATGGTCATGTGATCAAAATTCAGAAGCTTGGCAACTTGTTTATGTTTAGCCATCTCCTGGGGTCGTGTGATCACCTTTTGTGACCTTCTGACAAGCAAAGTCAATGGGGAAGCCAGACTCAATTAACAACCGAGTTACTAACTTAACAGCTGCAGTGAGTCACTTAACAAGAAAAGTCATAAAATGGGGCTAAAAGTCACTTAACAAATGTTTCACTGAGCAACATAAATCTTGTATTCTATTGTCACCGTAAGTTGAGGACTACTTGTATGACAACATAGAAAATGGGGAAGGGGCCAACGAGAGACAATTCTGTCTTTCTCCAACCCTCCTGATTTTACACCATTTTCCCCAGACTGTAGTAGGGCAATTCACTGGAAGGATCACTCTGATTTCAGGATGCACATCTTCATCCAGCATCCAATCCTCCCTTTCTCTTTGCTACCTCACAGGGCATTTTACACAAGATCAACACTTTTTAAATTCCCTTTTTGTGTGTAGTTGCTAAAGCGCTACTCATATCAATAAACTGAAATAAAATTTTACAACCATTTTTTGCACTTAGAGTAGTAAGCAAGAGAAACACATCTCAGGTGAATAAAAAATAGTTCTCAATTTCCCCAAAATATCCCAAAACATAGCAAAGCCAGAGGTGGTATTCAGAAGGTTCTGACCAGTTCTGAAGAACCGGTAGCGGAAATTTTGAGTAGTTTGGAGAACCGGTGGTAACCTTCCCCCAGGAGTGGGGAGGGAATGGAGATTTTGCAGTATCCTTCCCCTGGAGTCGGGAGGGAATGCAGATTTTATAGTATCCTTCCCCTGCCACATCCACCAAGCCACACCCACCAAGCCATGCCATGCCCACCAAGCCACGCCCACAGAACCAGGAGTAAAAAATTTGAATCCCACCACTGAGCAAAGCCCAAATTTTTAACAAATAAAACTACTTTATTCTATCCTTGTACCTGCCATGAGCAGCCCTGAATGCATCCTGAATTCATCTCTTCCAATCACAAACATGCAATATTCTCTTTAGATGTTACAATTGAATAGGAGGAATCTATATGGTAAGAGAATTTTGCAATTGGGAGCATTCCTGAGTCAAAATAATAATAATAATAATAATAATAATAATAATAATAATAATAATAATAATAATAATGACGACGATGATGATAACCACCACTACCACCACCACCACCACCACCAAGAATCAAGCAAAGCAATGGGGGAAGCTGGATTTATTTAATAACTGTAGTGATTTGCTTAACAACCATGGCAAAGAAGATTGAAAAATCAGGGTGACTCACTTAACAAACGCCTTCCTTAAGCAATAGAAATTCCAGTCCCAATTGTGGTCATAAGTCAAGGACTATCTGCATTAATGGATACTGAATGGACCGTAGGAGGAAAAAAAACCTGGGGACTATTTTCAAATGCCACCTGATATCCTGCTGGCTCATCCGTGGCCAAGTAAGGGCCAATAATATATGCTTTTTTGAGCATCAAGATTCTAAGAAGCCATTCATTTAAATTAATCAGAGTCTCTACAATATTTCAGTAAGCACACGAGGCCATCTAGAGGCAAATCTGAGAACAATCAAAATCAAGAGTAAAATCATCCTCCAAAATTAGTAGGCTACTATCCAATATGCTTTATATGAAGTGCTTCTGAAGCATTAATTTTAAAGACTTTCTTCCTTCCTTAAGAATAAGTGTATGTGTATGTATGTGTGTATATAATCACACCATGCAAGACAATTGTACAGTAAAACTGTCTTCTGCAGATAATAAATTCTTTACTATATAAATCGATATTTTTATATGGATAGCCAAAAATAGAATACAATAGAATAGAATTCTTTTATTGGCCAAGTGTGATTGGACACACAAGGAATTTGTCTTGGTGCAAATGCTCTCTGTATACATAAAAGAAAAGATACATTCATCAAGAATCATAAGGTACAACACTTAATAATAGTCATAGGGTACAATAAGTAATCAAATCATACTAGGAAACAGTCCATATAAATCGTAAGGATACAAGCGACAAAGTTACAGTCATAGTCACAAGTGGGAGGGGATGGGCGATAAGGAGTGATGAGAAGATTTATTATTTATTTATTTATTAATGGGACTTGTATGCCGCCCCATCTCCTCAAGACTCGGGCAGCTCACAACTAAAAACAGCAACAACAATAAATAGTTAAGAAAAAATTAAACTAACAAGCCCCAAGAGAATACAAATACAAAATACAAAGAATAAAACCACCCCACCCAAGAGGGTCACAACCCGGATTGGTCGAACAACCAGGTCTTCAAATCATGACGGAAGGTGCGAAGGTCAGGGGCCAGGCGGAGCTCCAAGGGAAGTTGGTTCCAGAGGTCAGGGGCCGCGATAGAAGAGGCTCATCGTCGGGGGACCGCCAGCCAGCATTGTTCGGCCGATGGGACCCCAAGGAGTCCTTGCCTATGTGCTCGCACAGGGTGGTTAGTGTTCGATGTCAGCAGGAGTCGCTCCCTTAAATATTGAGGACCCATGTCATGTAGGACTTTGTATGTTAAAACTGAAACCTTGAATCTCACCCGGAGTGCAACCAGCAACCAATGCAGGCAGCACAGGAGGGGGGTAACATGGGAGAATCGGGAAACTCCCATCACCACCCGCGCAGCCGCATTCTGAACCAGCTGCAATCTCCGGATGGTATGCAAGGGCAGTCCTAAATAGAGAGCGTTGCAGTAGTCGAGTCTGGAGGTAACAAGGGCGTGAGTAACCGTGCGCAGGGCATCGCGGTCCAGGAAAGGGCGTAGTTGGTGAACTAGGCGGAACTGGGCAAAGGCCCCCCTGGCGACGGCCCCCACCTGCTCCTCCAACCGGAGCTGTACGTCCAGGAGGACCCCCAGATTCCGCGCCCTATTCACAGGGGGTAACACCACTCCCCCTATGGCCAAAGATGGACATTCCTGACTGGGCCGAGACGCTGGTATGCACAGCCACTCAGTCTTGGCCGGGTTGAGACGAAGCATGTTTCCATTCATCCAGATCCGCACTGCATCCAAACACTGGGTGATCAGGGAGAGGGCATCACCGATCTGGTTCGGGGTGGAGATGTACAGCTGGGTGTCATCTGCGTACTGATGGAAACTCACCCCGAAACCATGGATGATTTTATTTATTTATTTATTTATTTATTTATTCGATTGTATGCCGCCTATTCCCTAAGGACTCAGGGCGGCGAACATTAAAACAAAGAAAAATTTACAATAAAACAAAATTAAACAAGTAAACAAGCCAAATAAAGTTAAGATAGAATAAAAACCCCCGGTCATTCAAGGCCGCCCGCTGGAACAACCAAGTCTTCAGGTCCCGGCGGAAGGAGCGGAGGTCAGGGGCCAAACGGAGATCGACGGGGAGCTGATTCCAAAGGGCAGGTGCTCCCACGGAGAAGGCCCTAGCCCTGGGACCGCCAGCCTACAATATCTGACTGACGGCACCCCAAGGAGGCCCCTCCTATGAGAGCGAACAGGCGATCGGAGAGTGATGCTGGCAGGAGGCATTCCCGCAAGTACCCTGGACCCAAGCCATTAAGGGCTTTGTAAGTTGTAACTAATACCTTGAAGGCGACCCGAGAGGCAACCGGCAACCAATGCAAGCCGCAGAGGAGGGGTGTAACATGGGAGTATCGGGAGACCCCCATCACAACCCGCCGGCCGCATTCTGCACCAGCTGAAGCCTCCGGACCGTCCGCAAGGGAAGCCCCATGTAGAGAGCATTGCAGTAGTCAATCCTAGAGGTGACAAGCGCATGAGTAACCGTTCAAGGGCATCTCGGTCCAAATAAGGGCTGAAGCTGGCGAACCAGCCGAACCTGGGCAAAAGCCCCCTGGCCACAGCTCCCACATGCTCCTCCAAACCGAGCTGTGAGTCCAGGAGGACACCCAGGTTTCTCGCCCTATCCACGGGGCAACACCTCTCCCCATGACCAAAGATGGTACATCCAATAAAGACCGAGATGCCGGTAAGAACAGCCACTCCGTCTTGGTGGGGTTGAGCTGGAGCCTGTTACTACCCATCCAGACCAGACCGCCTCCAGGCACCGGGACATCACGGAGAGAGCATCACTGATCTGGCCTGGGGTGGAGATAAAGCTGGGTATCATCAGCATACTGATGATACCTCACCCCAAAACCTCGGATGATCTCACCCAGCGGTTTCATGTAGATATTAAACAGGAGAGGCGAAAGGACAGACCCCTGCGGCACCCCACAAGTGAGGGGTCTCGGGCCGACCTCTGCCCCGCCAACACCGACTGCGAAGCGCCCGAAGGAAGGAGGAGAAACCAACGCAAAACGGTTCCCCCACCCCCAGTCCTCTAAGCCGCTGCAGAAGGATACCATGGTCGATGGTATCGAAAGCCGCTGAGAGATCTAAAGGACTAGGACAGAGGAAAACCCTGTCCCGAGCCCTCCAGAGATCATCCATCAGTGCGACCAATGCTGTCTCCGTGCTGTGTCCGGCCCTGAAGCCCGACTGATACGGATCTAAATACTCAGTTTCCTCCAGGAACAAGGGAAGCTGCTGAACCACGACGCTCTCAACAACCTTCGCTAGAAAGAGAAGGTTGGAGACAGGACGATAGTTGTTCAAAACGGCCGGGTCCAAGGCAGGCTGATGATCTCACCCAGTGGCTTCATATAGATGTTAAATAGCAGGGGGAGGAGAACTGACCCCTGAGGGACCCCACAAGAGAGCACCCTCGAGGACGACCTCTGTCCCCTGGCCAATACCGACTGTGACCGCGCAGAGAGGTAGGAGGTGAACCACTGAAGAACAGTGCCCCCCATACCCAACCCCCCGAGGCGTCGCAGAAGGATACCATGGTCGATGGTATCAAAAGCCACTGAGAGGTCTAATAGGACCAAGACAGAGGAAAAACCCCTGTCCCGAGCCCTCCAGAGATCATCCATCAGTGCGACCAATGCCGTCTCTGTGCTGAAACCAGGTCGGAAGCCCGATTGATACGGATCCAGGTAGTCCGCTTCATCCAGGAGGAGTGGAAACTGCCGAAGCCACCACATTCAACAACCTTCGCTAAAAGCGAAGGTTGAGACTGGACAAAGTTATCTAACACGGTCGGGTCCAGGGCAGGCTTCTTCAGGAGGGGTCTCACCACCGCCTCCTTCAAGGCGGAAGGAAAACACCCTCCCTTAACGGCGTTGACAACTGCCTGGAGCCAACCAGATGACCTCCCTGGCGGCATAAGCCAGCCAGGACGGGCACGGGTCCAACAAACATGTGGTGGAACTCAGGCGCAGATATCCCATCCACTTCATCCTCGGAAACAGGATCAAACTCATCCCAGATCACACTGGCCAGACTGCCTGTATCCCGTTCCTCAGACCACTGCAAATCAGAGGACAACCCGCCCCGAATTCGAGCGATCTTATCCGACAGATATTGACCAAACTCCTCAGCCCTTCCCCGCAACGGGTCCGCCCCCTCCCCTAAACAAAGGAGAGAACGGGTAACCCGAAACAGGGTGGCTGGGCGGTTATCTGCAGACGCTATGAGAGCGGAGAGATAAGACCTTCTCGCCGCTCTCATAGCTACCAGGTAAGTCCTAATATGGGCTTTTAGCTGGGCTCGATCGGCCTGGGAGCGGGTAGACCTCCACCTGCTCTCTAAGCCCCTCCAACAGCGTTTCATCTCCCGGAGCTCCTCCGAGTACCAAGGAGCCATCCGGGATCCACGACGTGTGAGGGGTCGCATGGGGACAACCATGTCGAGGGCATCCGACGCGGCCTGTTGCCAAGCGGCCGCCAGATCCTCGACAGAGCTGTGGGCAAGGGAAGAGGGAAGAGACCCCAGTTCCGCCTGGAACTGCTCCGGGTCCATAAGGCGCCTGGGGCGGAACCATCTAGGTGGCTCCTCATCCCAGCAGTGGGGGGCAGCCTGTTGGAAGACCAGCCGCAGGAGATAGTGATCAGACCATGGAACGGGCAAAGCCATAACAGTGGCCTGCCCTCTGTCACTACGCCACTGCTCAGAGACAAAAACTAGGTCAAGAGTGTTTCCCCCCTCATGAATTAATTGGGTCAGGCCCATGGCTTCCATCGAAGCCATGAATTCCTGGGCCAAACCCGACGTACTCCCCAGGGAGGGCAGATTGAAGTCCCCCAGGACTATAAGACCCGGGAACTCCACCGCCACCCATGAGAGAACGTCAAGGAGCCCAGGCAGGGCTGCTGTCACACAGCTGGGTGAAAGGTATGCGAGCAGCAAGCCCACCTGACCATTGGGCCCCCACCTCAAGAGGAGGGTCTCACTCCCGCCTATCTCTGGGACAGTGACCTCCCTGGGAAACAGGGTCTCCCGAATAACCACGGCCACCCCACCACCCCTGCCCTGGGTCCACGGCTGGTGCACGGCCCAAAAACCCGGAGGGCACAGATCTACCAGAGGGACACCGCCCTCTGGGCCCAACCAGGTCTTGGTAATACAAGCCAGGTCCGTAGCCTCCTCCTCAATGACCTCACGGAGGAGGGTGGACTTATTAGCCACGGACCTGGCATTAAAATACACCAGCCTAAGCCCAGGGGTCCCAATTCCCATGCCCCCTTGGGAGGAGGCCATAGGGTCGGAGCGAGCGACCGCACAAAGATGGCGGGTGCGTGCTCCCAACACATGATATGGCCCTATGCCTCGCCGTCTCCTGCCAACTCCAACCACCCTGGGGATCGCGGTCCTCACCTCAGACCCCGGAGCCCCGCCGGCCCCCAACCCCCGCCACCCCCGCCATGAACCGGGTTGCACAAAGACCCATTTATCCCCCTCCCTAACCCCTTAAGACGAGCAATTAAAAATTTTAAAAGTTTCCCCTTCCTATTGAATTTAAAATATAGCCCCTTAGTCGTGGCATGCCACCTCTTGGGATCCCAAGATCCGTCATTAAGGTAAGCTCTTGACAGCGTAGGGGGCCACTTCACGGACAGGGGAACCGCCTGGAGGGCCCGTAATTCCAGTGGGGAGTAGGCAGGCATGGTAGATACATCTCAGGGCAGGTCGATACAGGAGGCAGTTGAAAGATGGAACAATTGCAAGATGGAAATGCAATACAGGGAACAGGCTGTGATAGTAATCAGGAAATAGTCCACAATCAGCAGCTCTCTCACAACTGCTGACAGTCTAATTCAAAATAGACCAGTCACTGCTCTGCCACCACAGTGACTTGGGGCAAAAGTCCTGCACAGCCCCCTGCACTCTCATTGCAGGGGGGTTAAATCCTCCCATTGCCCTCTCACTGCAATGGGAGGCAGCCAAGTCCCAGAGAGAAGAGGTAGAGTACAAGCCGGGTAGGTGGTGAGGATGAACCAGGCACCCTCAATGATGACAAACAGGTCCGAGATGACATTAACAGGCGGAAGGACAGATTAACAGTAATAGTAGTGCAGACTTTGTAAATAGTTGGACAGTGTTGAGGGAATTATTTGTTTAGCAGAGTGATGAGTTCGGGAAAAAATATGCTAGACAGTTTTAGTGTCTTTGCTAATTTTCAAATTATAATAACCAATCACAATATCCCCCACCAAAAAATATAATTAGGAGTCTTTTTAATTCCATAAATTATGCGAGAACAATATGCCATTTCAGATTTGTGGACCCCTATAAATTTCCTAGATGATGCTGACAATTGAGAAATCACCTATGTATTTCTTTTAAAAGATGATGCAGCTTTGTGGATGCTGATTTAATTTTTATAAAATTAGGGATGTAAGCTAAATTGAAATTCAGTATATCTCACCACCATGGGTCTGACATGCCAGCAGCTGACCCTGGGTTAGAACAGTCTGCTATCCAGATGCTCCGTTGCAACTTAAAACCTCTACCTTCCTTTCTTGCAGCTCTTAATCTTTAAATTGACTTGATAAAGTGAAACTTTCAGAGAGAGGAGTTCCATACAGGACTGTGAGTTTTGTATAATAGAACCTGCAACCACTATATGTTTTTACCAGTTTACTGAATGTAATGGATCAGTGCAGGGAAAAAGGGGCATTAAAGCAATTCTAATGGGCCTGCCAGTTCTGCAACTCCTGATATCTATTTCACCTAATGAAATGGGTATGTGAGATGAGACACCTATACATGTGCAGATGCACAGGTCACTTTGCAAACGTCTCCACCTCCCAAAAGTTGCTTACATTTTGGGCTTTCTCTTTTCAAATACAGTGTCCATAACCCATGGATTGACATTATGGCAAAGCAAGGAAGCTAAATAGCTTAGACTCAGCCTCATGGACTCTACACAGCATAGGAAATAATCTAATCTAATCTAATGGAATGTGATGTCAGACTGAAATAACTCCCTATAAAACAAAAATGGAAATGTGTGTGCTGGAAGGCTATTGGAGGTGTGGCCCTCAATGAAATCAAGTTTGATACCCCTGGTATAGAGGAATAGAGTGTCATAGTACTGCAAGAGACAACTGTGCGTGTGTGTACTCTTCAGCTATATGCTCTCTGTCCTATTGTCCCCAATTATTTGCACCCATTTTCTGTATTTATACTTATGTTTATTATCTTGTAAGCTATTGACAAAAAATTAAATAAATAAATAAATAATATTTACCCAAGCCCAATGAGCAGGCGTTTCTGTACATTCATCAACATCCATATGAGTACAAAGCCTTCATGTCAGACTATTTCAATAAGTATCTTATTATATCCATCAAATCCTTAAGCAGGCATGCATCATAAACTTCCTTCTCCCTTTCAGTCAAGTCTGTTTGAATGAAATGGAAGGAGATATCCACAAGGTGGAGCACACAGACCAGGTAGCCAAGCATCAACACTCAGCATTTCCTCTTATCCATTTTCCCTTGATGATGATAATGATGACTGCTTTTATTGTGTTTGCTGTTTTACTGGAAGAAAGGGATATAAGTGTGCATAATGTGTGCCCAAGTACATATATACCAGAGGTGGTATTCAGCATGTTCTGACCAATTCTGGAGAACCAGTAGCGGAAATTTTGAGTAGTTCGGAGAACCAGCAAAGACCACCTCTGACTGGAGATTTTGCAGTATCCTTCCCCTGTCACACCCACCAAGCCACGCCCACAGAACCGGTAGTAAAAAAAATTGAATCCCACCAGTGATATACAGGTGAAACTCAAAAAATTAGAATATCATGCAAAAGTTCATTTATTTCAGTAATGCAACTTAAAAGGTGAAACTCATATATGAGATAGACTTATTACATACAAAACAAGATAGTTCAAGCTGTGATTTGTCATAATTGTGATGATTATGGCTTACAGCTCATGAAAACCCCAAATCCACAATCTCAGAAAATTAGAATATTGTGAAAAGGTGCAATATTCTAGGCTCAAAGTGTCCCACTCCAATCAGCTAATTAAGCCCTAATACCTGCAAAGGATTCCTGAGCCTTTAAATGGTCTCTCAGTCTGGTTCAGTAGGAATCACAATCATGGGAAAGACTGCTGACCTGACAGTTGTGCAGAAAACCATCACTGACACCTTCCATAAGGAGGGAAAGCCTCAAAAGGTAATTGCAAAAGTAGTTGGATGTTCCCAAAGTGCTGTGTCAAAGCACATTAATAGAAAGTTATGTGGAAGGGAAAAGTGTGGAAGAAAAAGGTGCACAAGCAGCAGGGATGACCGCAACCTGGAGAGGATTGTCAGGAAAAGGCCATTCAAAAGTGTTGGGGATTTTCACAAGGAGTGGACTGAGGCTGGAGTTAGTGCATTAAGAGCCACCACACACAGACGGATCCTGGACATGGGCTTCAAATGTCGTATTCCACTTGTCAAGCCGCTCCTGAACAACAAACGTCAGAAGTGTCTTACCTGGGCTAAAGAAAAACAGACCTGGTCTGTTGCTCAGTGGTCCAAAGTCCTCTTTTCTAATGAGAGCAACTTTTGCATCTCATTTAGAAACCAAGGACCCAGAGTATGGAGGAAGAATGGATGCTTGAAGTCCAGTGTGAAGTTTCCACAATCTGTGTTGATTTGGGGAGCCATGTCATCTGCTGGTGTTGGTCCACTGTGTTTGATTAAGTCCGGGGTCAATGCAGCCATCTACCAGGAGATTTTGGAACACTTCATGCTTCTTTCCACAGATGAGCTTTATGGGGATGCTGACTTCATTTTCCAGCAGAACTTGGCACCTGCCCGCACTGCCAAAAGCACCAAAACCTGCTTCAATGACCGTGGGATTACTGTGCTTGATTGGCCAACAAACTCACATGACCTGAACCCCATAGAGAATCTATGGGGCATTGCCAAGAGAAAGATGAGAGACATGAGACAGAACAATGCAGAAGAGCTGAAGGCTGCTATTGAAGCATGCTGGTCTTCCATAACACCTCAGCAGCGCCACAGACTGATAGCTTCCATGGCACACCGCATTGAGGCAGTAATTGCTGCAAAAGGGACCCAAACCAAGTACTGAGTATATATGCATGCTTATACTTTTCAGAGGTCCGATATTGTTCTATGTACAATCCTTGTTTTATTGATTGCATGTAATATTCTAGTTTTCTGAGATTGTGGATTTGGGGTTTTCATGAGCTGTAAGCCATAATCATCACAATTATGGCAAATCACAGCTTGAACTATCTTGCTTTGCATGTAATGAGTCTATCTCATATATTAGTTTCACCTTTTAAGTTGCATTACTGAAATAAATGAACTTTTGTACGATATTCTAATTTTTCGAGTTTCACCTGTATACCCGTGTGTTACATTGCAGATGTTTCCTGGGTTGGGTGTTTTTAGAATTTGTTTCAGCTGAAGTTGGAAACCTGAGGTTGACTTATGATAAGAAAAGGTGGGGGATATATGGATACTGTATAGAATTTTTGCCTTTTTTATCATTGTTTTAAATATACTTTTCCTTTTGTAGGTGGATTTCATCACATTCAGAGTTTTCTTTCCTTCACTAAAGAATAGAATAGAATAGAATAGAATAGAATAGAATAGAATAGAATAACAGAGTTGGAAGGGACCTTGGAGGTCTTCTAGTCCAACCCCCTGCCTAGACAGGAAACCCTAATATAATAGCTTTTCTAGGCTCAACTAGAATTACTCTCAGACACCATAAATATTTATGATGGCAACAAAAAAATTAAGAATTTAAGAAGGTTTATTACAACTAGGCTGCAAAAATCTGGATAACCAATAGATGGGAGCAAATGGGGGGGCGGGGTTGCAAACATTTGCTATCATATAGTACTTGTGTGAATATTTTCAGTTCAGATCTGACTGCTCAAATTAGATCTCAGCAAAATCTTTGGTCTCTCCAGTTCCTCTGCATCCCATATACGGGTTTCTCATATACTGTAAGAAGCAGTCATACTGACCAAGGTACAACTATGTGTTCTTATACAGGTAGTCCTTGAGTTATGACCTCAATTAAGCCCACAATTTCTGTTACATTTGTTAAATGAATGTTGCCCCATTTTATGACCTTTCTTGCCATAGTTGTTAAGTGAAGCAGTGTGGTTGTTACATTAGTAACACAGTTGTTATGTGAATCTGGCTTCCCCATTGACTTTGCTTGCCAGAAGATCGCAAAAGGTGATCCCATGACCCAGTAGTGGGATTCAATTTTTTTTACTACCGGTTCTGTGGGCATGGCTTGGTGGGCGTGGCAGGGGAAGGAGACTGTAAAATCTTCAGTCAGAGGTGCTATTTGCCGGTTCTCTGAACTACTCAAAATTTCTGCTACTGGTTCTCCAGAACTGGTCAGAACCTGCTGAATACCACCTCTGCCATGACCCTGGGACACTGCAAGCATCATAGTTACATGCCAATTGCCAAGCATCCAAATTTTGATTATGTGATCATGAGGATGTTGCAATTGTCGTGTGAAAAAGGGTCATAAGTCACTTTTTTCAGTGCTTTTGTAACTTTGAATGGTCATTAAATGAACTATCATATATCAAGGACTACCTTTATTGTCCTGTACTAAACCATCATGCCAGCAGCAATATTAAATTCTCTCCATTTGATGTCCTGAAATTGCTTCATGTCACATACAACTATCTATTTAAAATGTCCCACTGTTTAGCTTTTGTTTTGTTTTTAGGAAGAAAACTATCTTGGAAGAAGGTCAATTGTGTAAATAATTAACGCGAAACATTTTATCCTTCCTTCTAGTGAATTCAAAATACTTGCCTTGACCTATATTTGAACAGTGTTAGGAAATACATGGCACTATTTCCTCATTAATAACATCCCTCCGCTGTTTTCCCTTTTTTTTTCCTTTTAGGATCAAAACTGCTTTTTTCCCCTACATTTCCTTTATTTATTGTATTGACTTGTCAAATTGGTAAAGCGAAACCAAAGGTTAAACAGGAAATTTCCATTTAAATTTCCATATCTCCAATTGCCAGTAAGCCAAAAAAGTGAAAAAGTGACTCACTATGCATTATTCTTTTAGCTAATTTGGACATGCCAGTTTGCTTTTCATAGTGTATTAACATCTGCTTTCCAAAGCCTTTTCAGGAATTCATCATTTTCCTCTCTCGTTTTTTTCCCTAAATCAGCCTGAAACCAGACAAACATCTGTTTGACTTTCTGACAGGCCATTTTTCTAAGGGTGTTTTAATTGCAGCTTCTTCCTGACAGCCAAAGACAGAAGAGGCCACTTGTTGGCAATCTCTGACTGGTTATGTCCTCAGAGGCAGGCAGTTAAAAAATGACTCCCATTCCTCACCTATGTTGGAAGAATTTGCTCATAAGGAAAAATACATAGAGAAGTGCTTGCAGAAATCAGATTGCTCAGCTGTGTAGGCCCCATTGCTGGTGCCTATGGAACCCTGAAGGATCTGTTTAGGTTACCTTCCTTTTACTTATATTCTATTTTTGTGATTTGTAAATAATGAATCCTCTAATAATACAATTAATTATCTAAGTTTTCTTTTCTTTCACTGCACAAACAGTATATTTTTTCTTGGTCCTGTATGTTTTTTAAATTGCATATATTTGTATTTCTCTATTACATAAAAAATGGTCTAGGGATAAAAATCATTTGAAGATTAAATTTGAGGTGAATATGTAAGTTTGGTAATATTTTTTGATTTATTCTCTGATTTGTCTAGAGATTGCCTACTTGTCAACTTTTAAAGCAGTGTTTGGAGCAGTCACTGGTTGTATTTGCATAGCACCAGAGGTTGCTGGGAGAGCAAGGAATTGCTCACTGAGATTCAAAGAACAGGGACTTGTCCACTGCAGCAAACTACTGGTCTGTATTAATTAAAAATAAATCAAAATTAAATTAGATTAGATTAAAAAGACTAAAATAAATTTAAAAGAATGTTTCAGTCCACACATTTTAAAAGTGATCAAGTTTGAAAAACACCACTTGGAAGTAAAAAAAAATCTATTGGCATTCTATGTGTTCTTCAGTTAAATTTAATGGGGCAGCTATTTTTTGCCTGAGTGTTTATTAAATAGGGTAGCCACATCTCAATGCTTTTGGCATATATTGCTAGGCATGGAAACTTCTGATGGGGAAACTGTTTTGTCAATCAGATATTAGCTTTAGGATAAATTTTTAAGTTTAATAATACTAATCTCAGATAGATGTTTTGTGGTATTTCCTTTCTTGGCTAACTTTTAGGTGAAAATGTTCTATTTGTGTACTTCGAAATGTTGACTTTTCCCACAATGGAGGAATGGATAGTGAACATGATGGAATTTGCTGAAATGGCCAAATTGGCTGCTTTAATTAGAGAGGGTTTTCAAACGATGAGTGGAAGCCCTACATTGATTTTTTGAAGGAAACAGAAATAAATGATACATGGTTTTGAGGATTAGAATAAAAATAATAAATTGTAGAGAAAATGTGAACTGTAACCCTAGAGTAAGAGGATATTTTTTACTTTGTTGGTATATTGGTATGTGAGCAGAGATGTTATTGAAGAGATAATTTTGGAAAATAATTCTGCTATTTCTTCCATTGAACTTCCTCTTGAAAATTAGATGAAATATTGTGTGTGTGTATGTGTGTGTTCTCTGGGAGAAATTTTACTTAAATTATTTTATCCCTTTGACAATGAAAAGCTATAGAAAAGCTTTTCAAGAATATGGTCATGACATTGAAGGCATATTGTAGGCAAAGAAATTCTGTGGTAGTATGAGATGCCTCAAATTCTTGCCATTTATAGATTTGCAGTTCCAAAAAAGACACTACATCTCTCTCACACGTCTTGGGATATTATGAATTTATATTCCCTCCAAATGCAACTAATAGTAAGAATATTGTGTAGAGATTTCCCCACATCAAAGAAAACAATTAGAAGGTCTTCTTATGATGCTACATTTAGAAGTTCTTTGAATTCAGGATTTGCTTTTTGGGGAAAGCACCAGACTTAGGCCAAAGGCAAAGGGGATAGCTAATATAGGACTTCCCCTTTAAAGTCAGGGTATTATCTCCAAGGTGTGAGTGCCAGGAAGATAACAAACCCACACTAACCTCTGATACTGTCCTGGGATCAACAGTATTATAATGTCACATGCCCATTCATTTATACTATTTTAATGATCACAAATTGGTACCTTTTAGGACTATAATTCTTTAAGACTGTGCTAACTGGGGTTGAATGAAATCTGTGTTCTTCAAATAGTTGGGCTAAAATATTGGAGAAAATTGAATGAAATTATAGAAGCTGTGGTTGTAAAAAAAAAAAAAAGACGGGGGAACCCTTTTCTCCAAAATAATATTATGTGTTCTCATTGATAAATGATTTAGAGAATCCTTCCAAAACATTGCCTTCCTTGAAAAACTCTTGTGCATATGAAGTAAATCCAATACTTCAATACACAAAATAAGGAGAATCACAGGTTTGGAACTTTTTAAGAATAAAAATGGGGACATGTCCTTTTTTATCTTGTATTAAATTTTACTTATATGAAATATAGTGAGGAAAATATAAAATACATATTACCTTATTCTATCCGATTATTTAGCAACATGGAACTGCTTAGAAAATAATCATCATCTTGTACTTGATGAATAAGTATAAACCAGATGGGAGAAAAATCATAATCTGCATTAAGATAATTATGTCCTTTTGGTAGTTTTTCCATTAAAACTGTTTTTAAATATACAGTATATATCCTCATATAAAAATATTCAAATTATTCATGTTTTCCAAGACTTTGTCAGTATGTGCTTGTGTGTGAATATGTAATTGTGTGTGTGTGTATGCATGCTTATGCAGACATATGCCTGCCTTCAACCAACAAAAAAACCCTATTGTTTATGATCTAAGGCAATATTTGGATTACACTAAAAAATTACATATAAAAAATAAGGCCAGGTTAGGATTTAATTTAATTATCCTATTTTAACAATCATTTCAATCCAAATGTAAGTAGATAAATAGATATCACTTCGGTGGGAAAGTAACAGCATTCAAATTTGCCTCGGCACACATACTGGCCACATGACCACGAAAATTGTCTTCTGACAACGGTAGTTCCCTCAGCTAAGAAATGGAGTTGAGCAGCGCCCCCTAGAGTCGGATATAACTGGACAAGGGGATACTTTTACTTTTACAAGGTGTAATATACTGTATGTATTCATATCTTTAAATTTTCTTCACACTGGGTGAGTTAGTAGAATTTATCATGTTGAATTTACTGGATGGAAATAAAATTATTTTGCTGAAGTTTTCTTTTGGCTGAGTTTGATTTCCATGGTTTCTGTGCACTTTATGACAAAAGTCATGGGTGAAAAAGGTTTTAATAGTGATTTCCCAAATTA
Source organism: Naja naja (assembly GCA_009733165.1). Taxonomy (NCBI): domain Eukaryota; kingdom Metazoa; phylum Chordata; class Lepidosauria; order Squamata; family Elapidae; genus Naja; species Naja naja. The sequence continues at coordinate 83,757,499 of CM019148.1, read as the reverse complement.
CTTTCAATCATCCAAGTTTTCTCATTTAGTAATAAATTTTTCTTTAGGTTTTTCCTATTAATTTCAAACTTAATCATAGCTCTAACTGCTGGGATTCTAACAATTGGGATTACAATAAAATCAGATTTTGCTGTTATCTGAAATGACAAACCAATTTTTTAGAATTTAATTATTGTTATTTTTGAAATATTGCAAACTTATAAAGTCCTTTCATTTTCCACCCATTTCATTCCTACTTTATTGTAAAAAGAAATAATATAAATGGTTGAATGGGTGATGGATTTGCAGTTAATTTATGGGTCCATCTTTCCCAAATTTTGAACACATTCAGAAATTGATTCCAAGTATGTTTCAGTATTTTATTAATATTTTTGATGAAGCGCCCTAATTTTCACTAAAGATATAGTAATTCATATCATCTTTATCCAAGATGTTAAATCTTTTAAATCTTCATTTTATCAAACAAAATGTTTTAATGTTTTAACAAAATAAGATTTCATGTTTGGGGTTCCAAGACCTCTTGAACTTTTATACAGAATCTTTGTATTTATTTTTCTTCCTGGACAAATATGTCTGCATTTATTATTCTACCATTTTTAATGGAGCCAGTTATTGTCTACTGATAGATCAGAAAGAAGGAATTAAACTTTACTTTGTTGCTTGAATTCATTTCATTTTCTTTAAGCACTTTCTTTAAGCATTTTGTTTTTCACTATTTGCTCTTTTATTGCAGATGTACTTATTTAATGAAGCCCTTCTTACAGGGGTGGAATTAAAAAATCCCAGCAATCAATTTTGTTGTCCAGTTGCTGGGCGTCGCCATGGTGCACCTTCCAGTAGGGCCATTTTTCACCTTCCCAAGGGTCCGGAAGCTTCCCTCAGGCTCTGGAGGCCCTCCAGAAACCAGAAACAGGTCTGTTTCCAGACTTCCAGTACTTCCAGAAGGCTCATTTCCCCCTCCCAGAGCCCCTGTGCGGACTCTGCACTTACCTGCATCAAAAATGGGCCACATGGAGATTCCTGGGAGGGGCGGAGAGGGGTGGGGTGGGCGGGCCGGGTGGTTGGTTCAACTACCGGTTCTGCGAACCAGATGCAAATTTAACATCTGTTCGCCCGAACCAGTAGAATCCCACCCCTGCCTTCTTATATATTTCAAAATGCTAACTAGTTAGGTAGAAAAATGATGAAGATTCAGAATATAAGTTCATTCATTCATTCATTTAACAAAAGTACATAGTTGCTCTGGGCAGTTATACAAATTTATAAAGCTAGTTAAATGTATTAAATAACTACTCTGGACAGCAAGACATAACATACAATCAGATGAATGAAAAGTAACTAAATTGAGGCAATTATTTTAAAAAACACCTTATTGTAATGTCTCCTCACCCCACATATGTACTAAGCTCTGTTAATATCCCAGGTTATGGTCTTCACAACACTCTGGAAGGTCAAGAATGTTGGTGCCATCTGAATCAGGGCCTTGGTGGCTCAGGCTGTTAATTGCCTGCACTTAAGTTCCAGCTGCCTACAACTGCTGTAGGCTCGAATCCCACCAGGCTCAAGGTTGACTCAGCCTTCCATCCTCTCGGGGTAGGTAAATTGAGGACCCAAGATTGTTGGGGGCAATTAACTGACCTTGTAAAAATGCCGCTTAGTAATAAGCAGGCATATACAATGGAATGAAGGCTATTGCTGAGCACACTGGGTTGTATCCCAAAAATTGTAAGCCACCCTGAGTCTCTGGAGAAGGGCGGCATATAAATGTAATTAAAAATAAAATAAATAAAAAATAAATCTCTGGGGGGAGTGGGGAGATATTCCCTAAGGCAAGAGCCATATTCAGGTAGAGAGGCTTTCTAGGATGCACCAGAAGGTAGTGTTCACTGAGGAGACCCAGAGCATGCCCACTCTGCTAGATCTACTGGGCAGGCAGGAATCACTGGGGATGGACAGTCCAAGTAACCTGGCCACATGCCATAAAGGGCTTTAATACACACCTTGAAATGTAACTAGGAGCCTACAGGGAGCCAGTGTAGTTCATGCAGAAATGGTGATATACAAGCATATTGCAGGTGTCTTCAAACTTGACAGCTTTAAGACTTGTGGACTTCAACTCCCAGAATTCATCCTCCAGTCATGTTAGTTCAGGAATTCTGGGAGTTAAAGTCCACAAGTCTTAAACTTGCCAAGTTTGAAAACCCTTGGCATATTGTAATGCATCCAATACTGCAGTACTGCTGCATTCTAGATCTGTCAAAATGTTTGAACTTTGTTCAAGGGTAGCTCCAAGTAGACTGCATTACAATGGTACAATCAAGAGGCAATTAGGGCATACATGACTGTAAGCAGTGTCCCCCTGGTATAAGCATGGGTGCAACTAAGATGCATTTATTACACCTTCCTAATCAAAAAAAGCTGCCATCTGCTCTTCAAGGAATCACACGGAACAGGTTGCAATTGTAGTCCAGAGGAGCATTTGCACAAATATACCTTTGTGCCAGTTGCATTAATTCCTATTACTATCGTCATAAAAATAACTCCTTCAGTTAAAAAAAAGTTGGCTTAAACTTTAAACTCGGGTTGGAAGGTCTTACCTTGATTTTCCTCTGCAATAGTCTGTACACATTCTGCCCAACGAGGTGGTCCTCAATTTATAACCACAATTGGGACCAGTATTTCTGTTGCTAAGCAAGGTGGTGGTGAAGTGAGTTGAGTCAAATTTTACAACTTTTTTGCCCAAGTTGTTAAGTGAATCACTGCTGTTGTTAAATGAATTGTGTGATTGTTAAGCAAATCTGTTGTCTTCCCCAATTACTATATTTGTCAGAAGCAAGCTGCAAGGTCACAAATGGTGATCAAATGACCCCGGATGTTGCAATTATTGTAAACATATCCCAATAGCCAAGCACCTGAATTTTAATCACTTGACCCATGGAGATGTTACAATAGTCATACGTGCGAGGACCAGTTGTAAGTTACTTTTTCCAGTGTTGTTGTAACTTCAAACAGTCACTAAAGCAACAGTTGTGAATTGAGGACTATTTGTATACAAATCAGATTTATGCAATAGAAACTAACCTAAATATTGGGATTAATATACAATTCTTTGAATCTCAGTTACATTGTGCTTTTCTGATAAACTATAGTTAAAGAACACCAGCTATCAAGTCTCTGTCGTGATTCATTACCAGTACGATATTTGACTATTCCATTTAAAAGTCACCATGCTGTAATGTAATCTATTTAATGCAGCCTTATTTAAATATTGTTATCAAGTAACAACTAAATTGTTGATTTACAAAAGAAACAGTACCATTTACTTCACAATTGAACTGAGCTGAGCTAAAATAGAAGCATGCAAGCAAAAGTACATTTTTGTTAATGCCCAACAGAAAGCACAATGTAATGCATATAATTTACAAGCTTCAACTTGCACAATAAAAGAGAAGAGTTTATTTACATATTGACAAGGGACATATAAACGAAAGGCAACAATTTTGGTAATGGTTTTGCTACTACTGGCTTACAAGTACTAAACTCTTTCATCAGCCAAATCTGGAACTTGATCTCAGACTTCTGAGGATGCCAACCTTAAATATCATTTTGACACTCAAGAATTCTGTTCATAAAACAGGTCCCCTAGATGATAATCTTACATTCTACAGTACACAGAGCATATACACATATATAAAGGCATTTGCTAACAAATAAATACAACTTGTTGAAGGTCACTGCTAAAATAAATTAAGGGGAAAAAAACAAATGTGTGCTTCCTACTTATGACTAGGCTTCAAGCTTATTAAAATCATATGTCCTTAAAATATATATTTTATTATGTAACTGTCCTTTGAGTGACAGTATTTATAAATCACTAATTAAAGGTTTCACACATGACAGCTTCCTACACACAGGAAAACCACAAGCTCCATGTGGTTCTGCACATAACAGCAAGGAAACAAATGCATCTTTGATAGTTCGCCATTTGCTTATAGAAAGAAATAATATTGTTTCAAACTGGCTTGTTGGCAAAGGCTTCTATGTAAATATGGTAGAGTTATCTATGCAAGCACACTGAATTAGTAATAAGGCTACCTGGGAGTAAGTCCCACAAAACACAATCAAATTTATTTTCACTCAACACACAATTGCACTGTACAAGAATAAAACTTTATATAGACACACATTAAGAAAAAAGAAAGAAATTAGTTAATATTTTGAAAACTTCATTTGTTTTACAGAAAAAGAACTTTTTAGATTGTCATGTCAAGTTAGCACAATGAAATAAGCACAGAGTTGTGCCTAAATCTGTAAACTGTGAAGTTTTAAGGCACATATTTTATTAGTGCATAATTTTTAACTGTTCTTGAAGGCTAATTACATAGAGGTATTTTAAAAGAACTGGCATTTGGGTTAATATACAGCATACCATGGGGGACAACCAATTTTTGACCTTCCAAGTTAAGCAGATAGTGCCCTTGGGGGGGGGAGTACAAACTTTGTTTTTAAAAATTTCCCTTAGAGGGAAGGAAAGGATGTACCAGTGATATCACAGCCAGTATTCACTGCTATGGCAGAGTTTGGAGCAGAAATTCAAGGCTTTATGTATTTGTTTTTCCCCTTACAATCCCTAAAAGAGAAAACAACAAAACCAAGCTCTGATAATTAGGGCTGTTCATTTTTTTAAGGATGAAGTGGTTGCTTCAATTTCTGAGGCATACTGCACCCATTTTACTCTTTAACTCCCTAGCCCAAAGACCATCACAAAAACATGAGCTGTTACCCACTTGGAGAGTCTCTTAAAAAGGGTTGTTCAAAGTTGTGTTCTGTGGAATCTTATCTTTCCACCAGAATCTGATGAGCTTCCACAAAAGACTACAGTAAGGGCACAAAACCCAACAATTCAATAAATACTCCAATACAGTCAATTTTCTATCGAAAATTATGACTCTTAATCAGGAGCCCCAAGTGTTTTTGGTACGTAAGAGGTTTCATGACCTGCAAAAGTTTGAAGGCCCCTGTTTTAGAAGCTCATCTACTGCTGCATCCATTATATGCATCTTCTAAGCATTATGGAATAATCAAAGAAGAGGTAATGAACTGTCCCAATTGAAGCATTCATAAGCAAATGGCTGAAGGGAAATCGTTGGAAGGTGTTGGATGATTGCCTTTGGTTGTTAAACTAGGTTAGCATGTTATGGGGTTAACATTTCAATATGAGTGTGTTTTTTTACTCAGAATCCTAGAAAATCATTCCGGTGGTTTTTTGCAGCACAGATGAAAACAAGCTTTGGGGCCACAAAACCAAGCTTGGAGCCATTGATTGTCCATTCCCTTAATTGGGAAAATAATAAAAGTATTGCTTAGGGGAAAGTATTTGCATAATCTCAGCCTTTGAGGAATAAAAATGCAAGTCACCATTATATTTCTGAAACTGCCAGCAAAAATAAAATAAAACAAAAATATGCACATCATATTTTTCAACAGAAGCAATTTATACATTCATCAATGAAAATCTGTCAAGTACGATGCATGGTAGAAATCAGCCCTTAATACTGTGGGGATTTTTTTCCTGTTCTGAACAGAACAAAAAAAAATCATGAGATCCCTAATCTGATGTTGGCAAAGCTGACTTCCATCAAAGTTTCAAAAAAAAATTTTTTTTAAATGTCAACAATGGCTCATTGGAGAATCTGTTCGTGGGTGCTTTGAACACTCATGAAGAGAGGCTTGGCAACAATTCTAGCCCTCAAGGCTGCAGAGGTAGAAAAGAAGGTGGTAACCCCACCCTTTGGGGTCTGGACCACCAGATAAATTCCTACAGCTTTCATAAGGTGTCTGTACCATTTACTAATACATTCTAATACTGAAAGGAGCATCAAGCGATTAGTGCAGTTACTTTACCGTTAATATACGTCAAGACTTATTCCTCTAACTTCTGGAACTTTCTCAGCAGATTCCCAGTTTACAGCAACTAGAAAGTCTTTGGCCATCAGAAAAGGAGAAGCACTCTCCTACATAGAAGGAGTCGTGACGGGAGTCCACGTGGAGGCAAGTCTAGCATGCACTGAGGCATCATACTGACTGTCAGCAATATCTGTGGGTGCCCCATTGTCATAGAGGGGAGAGCCCGAAGAAGTCGTAGCAACAGAATGAGGAAGTGTGGGGTAGTGGGTTGTAGAGCCTCGCAAAAACTGGGATCCTATCCCACTGGACATCCCGCCTGACTGTGAAACGGGTGAGATGGTGCTGTTGCTCACAGACCACAGGTTGGGATATTGGCTACAAGAGAAAGAAAAAAAACAGGACTTCCATTTCTAGAAAGGCAGCCTCATTAGCGAAAGGCTAAGTAATGTAACATATAGTTCTGCAAACTATAGCTCACTTCATTAGATGCATTATTCTAAATATAGGATTTATTAACAACATGTTGGGGAGTAGGGGAGGACGAAAAGTATGCATTTGAGTGAGGCATTGACAGGATGCAAACAAGAGGCATAGACCTTCTTAATTCAAGTGTGTATTTTCCTGGGTCACGCAGTTAGTCTATATAAATTGCAGTAGCATTTAAGACTTATATACCGCTTCATAGAGTTTTACAGCACTCTCTGAGCAGTTTACAATGTCAGCATATTGCTCCCCAACAATATGGGTCCTCATTTTATTGGCCTCAGGATAGTAGGCTGAATCAATCTTCAAACATGCAAATTTATGATACATATAGAGGTTGCCACCCCAATCCAATTCACCTTTTTGGTTTCAGAGGGAAAGTTTGGCAAATCCCTCACTAGAGAAGACACTAAAGATTTTTGGAAGGCATTTTGCAATTTGGTATTTAGTGCTGACTGGCGTTAATATAAGTTCATGAGTCCTCTCTCAAGACCCAGACGCATAAGCAGTTTATTTATTTAATTTCCATTCACCAACTACTAAAATGGAACTATCTGTAAAGCTAGGCACAAAACTCAGCAGGGTTTTCTTTTCTGAAAAACCTCCTATAACCTTGGGAGGTTATAGCAAATCAAAAATTTTACTGCAGTCATAAACTAGCATATTATAAATGCTGTACATATTGTTAATGATTCCTCGCTTCAATTACTAGCGTGAAGCAGTATTCTTACACAATAACAGAAACTTTAGTTTGTAAAAGAAAGAAAGTGTTTTAGGGAACTTTAGACTTGGTGATTTCCTGCAGATTAAAGATGTGTTACAGTATAGATATATACCTAGCATTCTAATTCAAGTAGATAAATAGATGTCACTTCAGTGGGAATCTAACAGCATTCAGTGATGTCATGCTGGCCACATGACCGCAGAAATTTCTTTGGACAACACTAGTTCAATGGCCTTGAAATGGAGATAAGCACTGCCCCCTACTTCTTTATTTTTATAGGAAAGTAGCTAGTATATCACAGACTAGCTGCTACCCTATCCTTGCAGATAAATAACACAACCACTCTACCCCTGCATAAAGCATACTATGCAAACAGTATTTGTGTATAAACTATAGCTATATTGGGGGGGAGGGTCACCTCCATGGGACTCATGGCAGAAATGGATCTAGAAGTGTTTCGTGTTCATGGAAGAGAGATTACCTGGAGCTGGTTGGTGGACCGCTACTGTGATTCATAGGCAACATACTTGTTGGAGCTGGGACTCCTAAGCTGGACCAATTGTCATGGCTTTGGAGCATAGAAAGGCACGCTGAAGAACTGTCTCCATAGGCTGCTGCAAAAGCAAGCATTTTGTGTAAGAACATTCCATACTCTCAAGTACAACACCTGAATATGACCTTCATCAGTATAATTGAATTCATTAGGAATTGTTAGAATGTATTTGCTTTTCTAGCAATGATATAAGGTCATTTAAAAATATTGCATTTGATTCTACATAAATATCAAATCATTTTGCAATCATATTAGTATAGACCCAAAGCAGGGATCAATTCTGCATATTTAGTCCAAAAGTTTCAATGGAGCAGGGACATATTAACTTTTCAAAAATAATATGCAACCTTCATAGCCTTTTTCAGTAATTACTCTATAATCAAGCTTGAAAGAAATGAGCAAAACATCATTTTCATACCAAACAAGTCTTTTTATAAACAGAAATAGATTATAAGATTAAAATATATTAAAAAAAATAAACAATCTCATGCAGGCATCTGAAATAAGAAATGCTCTCTTAAACCTCTCTCAGAGAGCCGTGATAGCAAAGTGGTTAGAATGCAGTATTGCAGGCTACTCTACTGACTGCCAGCCATTTGATCCTGATTGGCTCAAGGTTAACTCAGCCTTCCATATTTCTAAGGTCAGTGAAATGAGAACCCAAGATTGTTGGGGGCAATATGTTGACTCTGTAAACTGCTTAAGAGGGCTGTAAAGCACTATGAAGCGGTATATAAGTCTATTTATTGCTATTTGCTATTGCTAAATGGCTCAAAACCAAGTATGTAGTTTAGATTTACTTCAGATTCATCTTTCTTATAATCACCTAGCTGGAAATTTTAGGACTTATTAGGCACCTAGGCTGTTTAAAACTGCTAATGAAACTGACTGTATATTGTAATTGAAAATATTATCTAAACTTTATGGAATGATGAATTGTGTCTGAAAATCAAAAGCCTTGCCATTTCCTATATGAGTCTCTTACCCTGTTTCCATTTTGGAAAGCAGAATCAGTGCCTTTTTAATTAAATCCCAGTGCTATAAAGGTGAAAATAACAGTACCATCACAGCAGGCCAGATTCTCACAAAAATCTTATTTTAAATAAGTTCAAAGTCTTTTATTGCAAACCAAAGAATTAATAAAACTATTCACTATTAATAGTGTATTCTTTTGTAGACTATTCAAAACATTTAATAATTATTTGAAAAATGTGTTTTTTTAAAAAAAAACTTTACTTTTACTTTTCTGAGTAAAACTGCCATGATTCAGATGGTTAGTAAAATCTCATTTCTGTTATTCTCAAGAGATGTTACAAGTCCTACAACTGATTAAGATGGATACTCTATCTAGCTATATCTAGCTATCCATCCATCTATATATAGATGACACTGATGGTGCTACTAGCACTGATGATGCTATCTAGTTAGGATAATGAAACATCTGCAAGAAAACAAGCAAGCTCAGAGAGCACCAAGGACCCCACATATATCTTTAATATCATCATCATCATAATCTATCTACCTCATCTTGAATTAATCCATTGCAGGATTGAAGATTGCGTATGCACCATAATCTATATGCTAGTCAAAAACAGTTTGTATATGTGTTTTCCAACTTCTCAATCTAAAGCTAAAAGAGGATGACTGGCCCAAAGTAGCCAGAGAGCTTTCATTAGCATTAGAACCTGACTCTTCTGCTGCTAATCCAGCATTTTAACTGCTACACCAGATTAAATCAAATTTTGATTTAGCCTTTATCACCCAGGACTGAACTAATGGTCCTACAGAGGTTGCTGAATTTCAACTTCCATGGCTCCAAATATAATAGTCTACAATGACAGTGAGATTTGTGGTTTAAGACTTTGGAGAGTCACAGATTTCACACCTCGGCTGTATATTCACACTGAGATCTGTTAGTATCTTATGGCATCAAAAAACTGGAGGACACTATGAAGTACTTACTTGGAGAATTGGTTCTATGGGTGTATGGATTTGGATACGGGGCAGGACGGTGATTTCTTAACGATGAATACCTTTCACAACTGTGAGCGGGAGAAAGTGACAGAGATGTGCCAAATTGGGAATGAGGACTGGCAGGAGGGCAAAGAGTCCCTGTTCCAGGAATTAACCAACCACCTACTGTAAAAATATGAATAATATCATTTTACCAATATATAGCAGGATTATTTGTCCAAGATGATAGCAGTTTGCACACATCAATCCTGGAATGTTAAACCTATTTTTAACTCACATTGAAACAATAAAAATGGATTTCAAGCTCTCCTTGTCTCCCCCAGTAACTTGTGGCTATAAATAGCTTTGTTGTGGTGCTATTTCAGCGTATTAACCCATCTCTACTGATGAGTGGTGTGCCATAAGTAAAATATTGTGACAATAGCATTCCTACACATTAAAGCAAGAAAACTCAAAATGAAAGTACCATCAGGAATAATCTGAAGTCACAAACATAAGATTTTTATAACCTCACATCTCTTATTGCTATACCCTAATCTGGGAGGTAATCAGAAAAATGATTAAATTGTAATCTTTTGTATCTAATAGCTTTGAAGAAGCAATGTGAGATCAGCAAAATATCCTAGTAAACATACATTTGAATAAATGGTAGTCATGGCTCTCTAAGGACAGAAGGGTGGGAGAATGACACAATCTGTGTCACGATGGAAACCATCTTAATTACATTCTGTGTGGAACTTTACTATATTGATATGAAAGAATGGGAATCGAGCCTGTAATGTCAAACTGTATCTTCTGCATTTCTTACATCATTGTGATTACAGGGGAGATATTCAGAGAACAGCATAGTAATTCAGAATACTCTGAATACTAAGTTTCAGAGTGTGAAACTTAGACAATGGGAAGGGTTCTGCTAATACTTCTAATTAACCTAATCAAGCTTCTGATCCTCTTTAAAACTTTGTACTGTTGACAACAATCCCTGTCTCAAAGATTATTGAACTGTCTGTAAAACATCAATGAGATTTCATTGGGGATATTCCAGGCTCTGCATGGATTGATACATTTGACCAGTTGATTGATACACTTGAACAAATGAAACAGATTGTAAATACCAAATTACACCAGCTTTTTTCTTATCCCACTTAATTTCAATATGAGAGACACAGAAAATTATCTTGTTCTATGGTTAATATTTTAGGTGCTTTAAGAAAATAGCTTTTCTACATTTTTAAGTATAAAATCCTACTTTTTGAAATGCACATGAGGTAAACAGCAGAGGGCGGGTTTCTACAATTCCAAGTCACACATCACGTGGTATTTTCAACACTGGTTAGTGGTGGTTTTCCCAAGTTAGCAGGAATTTTTCCAATTCTACTTGAAAATGACATAATTGGACCAGGGACCTGCTGCACTCAAAGTATACATTCAACTACTGTGCTATGCGTCCATTCAAAATCAGAATAAACTTCACGCTTAATCATCTGATACCTAAAACAGTGCTTCTCAACCTTTAGCAACTTCAAGCTATGTGCTGACTGAGGAATTCTGGGAATTGAAGTCCACCCAGCTTAATATTGCCAAGGTTGAGAAGCACGGTCTTAAAATATCTAGAGATCCAGGAATGCAGAATCTCCCAAAGTAAAGCACACTCTTTTGTCTCTGATAATTTTTTCTTGGTTCTCAATGTTCAGTAAGAGAAATAAGTCAAGAACATTACAGTATTTACAGTCTCTGGCATCAGGAATGTAAAATTATAATACCACTTCTCAAGCTAAAGTATATTGCAGTACACATTTTTTTAAAAAGATAGCCTTCTGAAAGATATAAATTGTTGGCGAAGATTATATTTTATGAAATATATGTTCATGCATTTTATATTCATGAATAATGTTCTTAACTACATAACAAAATGGAACTGATACTGGAACAAAACTGCTTTAAGGGTTTTCCATATGGCAACGGTATAACAAGAATATAACTTTCAGAAGAATGTTTAGACATACATTGTGAATATTGTGATTGCTGACTATCTCCCACTTCATCCATCATGTCTTTGTGATCACTTCTGTCAAAGAAGCACAATTTATTAGTAAAAATATTAAACTAATGAAATGCAGTCTGTAAATGCAATTAAAAGCAAACAACAGCTCTCACCTTTCTTTTGCATCAAGGAAAGCTTTTGCAAAGGGGTTATATTTTATCTTTAATGCTGTTATCTACAAAAAATGAAGAAAATATTTCAAATTCAAACGTAATTTTAATTATTTCACTGTTAATTGAAAAGATAATTCAGCAGCATTACTGCTAATTCCAGTAAGTTTTTTGCAATTAATTCTGGTGGGAAAAAGCCTAGAACAAAATTATTAAAACTACTAAGACTGCAAGACCAGGCTTTGAAATCCTCTACAATGTCCCCTCTTTGCCTTACTAAGATGCCTGGTTTTATTATCCTATTAAGGAAGTACATAAAAGGGACGTAGAGTGGAGGGAGGATACACTAAAACAGTTATAAAAAGTGTCAGGTTCCGGGTAAAAAGGGGATAATATATTGGAAGAACAAATGATTATTTTATTAAGAAATGAGCTACTGTTTCAGCATTGAGAATTTAAATGCAAAGGATTTATATCATAGTTTTGCCCATTATTCAATGAAATATAGACCCACCCTAAAAACTTTGAAACAATTATGTATAAACAATTAACAGAAGATAAACCACTTGATCTTGCTAGACTTTAGCATGCTGTACATTAATATGATTTTTAAAAATTAGTTGGTAATCATTAGCATTTAACGAATTTAGCATAAGCCCTTAACCTCAATACAATTCATCATGTAGGCTTCAACATGGAAGTTGTGTTTACAGACAGGAACTTTGTTTCTCTCTCTGGAGGACCTAAAAATTCATTCAGAATCTATTAAAGAATAATGAGTTACTGTATAATCAATGCTGAACCCTCTATGTTGTTTTGACAGAATCAAAGTGAGCAGTAATAAATATTAGAAGCTAATGCAAACACAAAACAACAGATAGAAAAAAGTGTTGTACAAAAAAATTAATGGTTATTATTTTTATAGAAGGGTCACAACATGACAAAGAATAAGAGTTCAATAAGCGTATCTATGGTAGGTCTCCTATTACTTCATTGATATTTATATATTAGATGATTAGGACAATTCAGTTGTATATTTTAAAATGTAGGTTTTAAACAACCTTTCAGTTTGTATATTATGATAATTGCTTAGTGCTGTCAATAATCAAGACTGTTTGGATTCAAAGTAATTTTTTAAAAATGATTTGCATAATACAGCTATGTTCTACAGTAAATACTGATAATGTGAATTGAGAATCAATACACCTTTCATTATCTTTTCATCAGACTCCTTGAATTATTATGTCTCAGATCCTCATTATGTCTCAGATAAGTCTCCTTGGAAATCAATTCCATATAATCCAGTGGTGTTATGTTGCAATTAAAGTGTGTTTAGTAATATAAACAAAATAAAGAGGTGATTACTGATAAAATCTTGAGGTTAACTGAAACATTTTCCAAACAAGCAAAAATATCAAAAGACTTTTTCTTTTTTTTACTCAAAGAGCAGGATGCGTCTTGTTGAAAAGATCACTTGATATTCTCCTGCAAGTATAACAAGAGTAGTTTTTTTTTCTAATGGCCAAAATAAACCAGTAACATGGAATTGTATCTACCTTACTTCATTACTAAGTTCTTTTTATGCTTAAGACATTTCTCCTACTTTCCAGCAATTCCATTTCTTTAAGTACTCACTGGAAGTGAACAACTACTGCATCTCCTTTGTAGCATCTTTTAAAATTCTTGTAAACAGCATACCCCTAATTTTAACATCCTCCTTCTCACTCCATGTCCCTTTACTACTTTGAAAGAGAGCAATCCATCCACAGGTTCTTCCATACTTTATGCCTACCTCTTCGTTCTGGTAAGCAGTCACAGCTATAAACTGTGTCTCTGGGAAGGAATGGCTGGTGATCATTCGCTGAGGGCCACCAACTCTCACTATGTGAATCCTAGGCTCATACTTGTGCAAGGAGTTCAGCATGATCTGTTGGTGTAAAGAACAACAGAAACAAGCACTGATAAACACTATTCCGAGACTGCAACATCAACTACAGCAATGATTTTCACTTTTTAATAAGAACAAATTTGCTCACTTAAATCTAAAAAAAAAAATCAGTGGCTATTTTACCTTTTGTCTTTCCAGATGAACAGTCAAAACAGGAACATTACATCTATGCTTACTTTTCAATTTTATCCAAAGTAGGAAAGCAACATTAATAGTTTTGAAATAAACTAAGATATTAAATCATTTAAAATTGATTTATTATCTTGAATTATTTCAAAACTGATAACTATATTTTGCCAAACTCTAATTAAATGTTTATAATTTGATTTTCATCTTTCATTATTGAAGGAGGAATGAAAGAGTTCCATGCACAGAGCTTTATTCATTTCTCAGAAAGCAAGTTATTATCTACACATAACCAATATTACCCAATAAAAGCTACCACTGCAAGATTTTATAAACTAACCTTAGTACAAAATACCCAGAAAACTGATCCATTTTTGTGTGCGCAGATAGCTTAAATAATACATTTTCCTAGTAAAGTAAGGAGAAACTTCTTTTTTAGCTGGGTTCCTTAATGATTGTCATAACATAACTGTAAAAACATTCACTCAATAAAGGAAATATTAGCTTTGGAATCTCTTCAGAACCAAAGACTTTTTAATAACAACAAAATATAACCAACCAAAACCCTTTGGGATCATGTTTGGTGCCTATCACGCCTTATAAGATTCTTTTTAAAGATTTTTTTATCCTGTATTTATTATTTTTATAAGTAACTGAAGATAGCAAACACACCTAATACTCTTTCCTCTTCCTATTTTCCTCCATAACAACCTTGTGAAGTGAATTGGGCTGAGAGAAAGTGACTGGCCCAAAGTCACCCAGCCAGCTTTCATGTCTAAGGCAGAATTAGAACTCAGTCTTCTGGTTAATAGCCTGGTGTCTTAACTTATCTTTTTTCTTTTATAAGAAATCTAAAGTACTAAAATGCATAGTGAGCTGCTGATAATAATAATAATTGGAGAACAATAATAATATGTAGTCTTGGTTGAAGAGAAGGGAATGATTCCTCTGTAATTAAAACTTTAGCTTTTAACTTTTGTATTTTAACTAGCACAGTACATGAAATATTCATGCCCACTACTGGAACAAACATCATACAAACTACACAGGTTACTAGTTAGGCATCTCATTTTACTATCAGATTTAACAATTTCGCTAATACAGTATATATTATGGTATCAAAAATATTGTTGAGAACCAGGCTGAAAATGTACCTTTGAACTACAATATACAAATAAACCTTTCCAATATCATGCTACTAAATGACTTGAAAAATGTATCTGCAAATTGATTGAAACTTTTTTGCTGATAGATTGGATCTAACCTGTCATCTTTCTCTCTAAAAAAATACAGTTATTAGCCACTGAAGTATTTACATAACAGTTTCAACATGACTAACTTTCCATGCCTGGTACATCTTTATGAAGAAAGGACAATGGACCAGAAAAATAGCTCTTAATACACCCTATCATCACAACAATAAGTGAATGTGAATTGTCAAGGGAAACATGCTTTGACATTTCCAAAATTTTACTAGCTGTTGATCCTACAACTAGTTTTTTTCTGTGCACAAAGATAAAACTTATTAATAAAATTAGCATTAAGATTTGGTCAGCAATCATATATTGTTGCTGCCATTATTACATATTGCTATATTACCCTCAAACTCTTAGTAAACTGGCCTTGGATTATCACTTTGGTTAGACTTTATGTGGCTTGCAAATATGCTGAGAAAGGTGCATGTCACACATCACTTTCCCCAAATTGTCTTTATACTTATCTCGGGATAACACTCTAGGGCTAAGCATGTTGGCTCACCCAGAATGTTGACAGAAATATGCAGCACCAGATTTTGACACCCAACCATTGCATCCATTTTCTGCATTAATATTAAAACTGTGTAGGAAACATTACAGAAGTTTGCAGCTAATTTTGTCCTACAAAAATACAAGTTAAATAGAACATCCCTCCAGTCAAGAACAGAAGACAATTTGGTTAAAATATTTTGGAGCCATGCCTTTTGTTCTTATGGAGTGCCCAAGATCGTGTATGCTGTATGATCTTGTTTTGCATTACACTGCCACTCAGACCCCCACAAGACTCTAATCCAAAATTTAATTTGATAGCAATCCGGATGAGACATTAACTGTTACAGGATTCAGGAATGGCACATGATATTTGGTTGCTGGAGAAAAATATTCTAAATTTCCATGAAAAATAATAAACAAAATTAATTACAAATCATTGGTTTTAAATACAATGAATTGTTGAGGGCAGGCTATTTCACTCTTCTTAACTATAGGACTAGAATACCAAGTGGGTTCTAGCTACCTGCCTCCAAATTGGTTAAATGCAAACTGAATCAGGATATACTCCAATTTTCCCTTCAAATCACTGTTCCTATTGCTTTAGAATAAAATGATAAGGTTTTTTTAAATATATATAAGTGCATTTACAAAAGTAAGTTTTGTAGATGCCAATTCTCTGGGTACCAAACATACAAATAGCTGAGGCTGTGTTTCATTCTAAGAGACAGATACAAACACACATTGTCAGTACATTATCTTTTGATACGATACCCCTTCTCCAAATTCTTATTGTTTATTGTTGCTGCATGCTGTTTAAGTTCCTAACACACCAGAATCCAGGTTTTAAATGTTCTTAAAATTATACATTATCTCAAAAATTTAAGTAACACATGCAGAAGCTTAAGAACTTGTTTAGTTTATGCCATACTAAAATATGTTCAATATCTCTTTTTTTTTCAAACTTGTGATACTAGCTTTGGATTTCTTTTTCTGCTTAACCAGACAGCATTACCCTCTTGCAAATTGTGCATGCACATATTTGTAAGCATGAATTGGAGTTCCCAATGAAAATATAGCAATCAATTTCAGATCCATAGGACTGTGGGCAAAGCACTGGGCTTTCAGGCAAGTACCCAGATATGACAAATTTACAAGAGTGTCTATAAATTCAGGCTACAGAACCCAGGAGACAAGAACAAAATAGTTTCTCCGAATCTCCTTTAGGCCACGCATCACATTACAGAATAAAACAGCTAAACTGGGTTTCCTAGGATGCTTTCCCATGCAAGGTTGGGAAGGGGACACTCTGAAAGTGGCAAGGAGGGAGCTCTGTAAAGCATTTTCCAGATTCCTAAACTGAAAAATAAAAGGCGGCTGAAGCCTTAAGAATGACTATTTACAAGGCAACTTTCCCAAACCCACAGGACTGGCATTAAAGGTGTTTTCAGAAGGCGCGTACATGCGTTACACATTCGGCCTTCGTTTCTTCTGCAGCAACCTAACCCTACGGAGTGCACTGGACATGCGGCCCTCTCCCCAAAGCACCTTGCACCTTCTCTGTCCCCAGCCCGTGATTTTTTGGGTGCCCACTCCTGCCCGCAGGAATACTTCACTTCCACTTCCACGCGCGCTCCCTCCTCACCTGGCCTCCCCCGTTGAGCTTATTGGTGAGCTTGACCTTGCTGAAGGACACGGGCGCCTTCATCCAATGGGCGCCAAAGTTGGGCGAATCCGGGTGGATGTAGACGCAGCTCGGGGCCTGCGGCTCAGGCTTGCCGCCCGGCACCCATTCCCCGTTTACGTACTTCCAGCGGTGATTGTCTGCAGCCACAAAGTCCAGCAGGAAGGAGTACATGGCGTTGGGGTCGAGTCCGGACACGCTGGCCTTCAACACGGGGAACATTCGCCTGCAGGGAGGAGACGCAAGGAGCGAGGAGAGGCGGGAGACGACACCGGCGGCGCGGCCTCTCGAGCCAGGCCTAGGCCGCTGGCGTCGAAGGCTTTTTCTGCCCAAAAGCCAGAACCTCCTCCGCCCCGAGTCGGAGGCCTCGCCGTGCCTTTGATGCTCTCTGGAATCCAACGTAAAGGGAAACCCGCTTCAGTTTGCAGCCCGCTTTGCGGCTGCTTTCAAGCTACCAGTGCATAGGAGCGCAGGCGATGAACTCCTTAGGTTGGATTCCCAAATGACCACGCATTGGGAGGACCCGGCGGTTAGTTATATTTATAGGCCGGGAGGCGATTCTCATCTCACCCTTAGAAAAGAGGCCTTTGAAATCCGTGGGACATGACTAATGAATAGCAATAATTTGGAAGGAGGCTCTTCTCTGGCCAAATGACAAGTGGAGGTGTCTTATTATGGATTCTATCTTTTTTGTCTCGTAGGAATAAGCAGTTTTAGGGATGAGATGCAAAAGGTACCAAAGGTATCTGTAGGGTATGGCCACCAAAGCCACTCTTTGTTCTCAGGTTGTGGAAGTAAATTCCGATTAAATCATTTTGAGGGATGCACTTTGATCCTCCCTTTGATTTGGGAGAGTCCTCTCCAGGGAAATTCACTTGCATATTAGAGGCATAGGTTCACAGACTTATACTACAAAAAGGGATAATTTGGGTTATAGCTTCCTTTTTTTTTAGTATTCTACCATTTGTTGTGATTGCAAGCTTCATAAACAGGCTAGAAGGCCCATATAATTTTTTTTAAAAATAAAAGACATCATCACAGTTCAAATTAGTCATGGAATGGAAGGTAATCTTCAAAAAAGACTGATGGGGAAATGTTTAGAGCTGAAATTCTACTGACACCACAATAAAATTCTGTACCCCACTAGAAAAACTAGTGTTGCTGCATTCGCATGAGGGAAGGTCTCATATCTTGAATGGAAACTCAGGCTGAGATCCTCTGGCTTTACCAAATGACTGGACAGGATTGTGTAGGTTAAGGGCTACAAGAGGAGAGGAAGGGGAAGGGAATAAAGAAGACTGAGAGGCTGCAGGATGACTAGTGGACAGAATGTAGAAAGGGTGCCAATGGTCAAGGGACAAAAGGGAGACATTAAGAGGGTATATCCCAAGAAAAGGACGGGACTTGGGAAAGATCACTGAGGGAATTTCCTCTGTTAGCTACTATAAGCAATTGGGAACAGAAGGCTTCCGATGCCTTTGGATGACTGATTTCCTGTAGTCCAGGGCAACAATTGAATGAACAAGGGAGAAAGCAAAGCGGGAAGGGGGAAAGTATCCCTTGGAAGCAACCTGAAAGCATCAATACATTTCTGTCTTTCTCTTTCCTCCTACCTGCCATTTTTAGTGACGATCATCTCATTGGTGAGTTCTTTGAAGCGCAACCACAGTTCGCTGTCCTCCAGAGTGACTCGCAGTTCCCTCTCGGTAGGATCCCCCTTTTCTCTGCCAGCCTGTAGCTCATTCTCCACGGCGCTCAGCAGATGATCCACTTGATACTGCAGACTCTTTCCAGAGCTGTCCGTAGTTGGAGAACCCATCTTACTGGCCACCCACCAATCCCCCTTTAATACCAAGATCCTTCTCCAGTCTTTTGGTACCCAGAAGTTCTCCGCCTTGGAAAAATTGTCGGTGGAAGCCCCACAACAAGCTGTAGTGAAAGAGGTCAAAAGCACCCTAAAAGTAGACAGTGGGGCATGGGACAGGTCTGCAGTTTGGGGGCAGAAGGGTTAATTCCACTTGACCTCTCTGGTCCACGCCACTTGAAACGAAACTAGTTAAACGGGGAGCAATTAAGCCCCTGGTATAAATATCCTTGTGACATCACAATGCCAGTAGGGGGCTCACCTGATTGGAGGACAGTCTCTTTGATGTGCCTGTCCCGCCCACCTGATTGGCTCCCTGCGGCCATATCAGAACAGAGCCCAGGGAAAGCCTGTGATGTTAATTGCAGCCAGTGGGATTAAACGCAGCTATTTTATGTAAATCTGCCTCCAAATGTTTGCACCTCTATCAAAGCCTGGGCTGCAGTTTCAGCAGCCAAAGAAGGAAATGGCCCAGGTCAGTAAGAGAGCCATAACCGGTAGGCACTCCGCATTCCCTTGCTTATTCCAGCAGTACCATTTACCCATCCAAAGATGTGTGTTACTACTCCTGCAAAGAACACGATGGTTTGGATCAAATCGTTGTGGGTAGGGATATGCCACGAGAACATTAATAGCTATGGATCCATCACCCCAAACTTTGGTCTCCAGTGACCAGATCTTATAAGCTCACCTATTTGCATATCAAGGTTGTTCAGATCAGTGGGACTTTGATGTAAAATGAGCTGCAACTGTGGCATGAGCAAAAATGGTTATTTACTGCCAAGAATCCACTTTAACCATGCTGTCCATTTACCAAAGGAGACCAAATGAAGAATACTTTATGTCCAATTTTTGAAAGCCTTTTAATGATGTATTAACGGGAATCCTCACATATTTAAATGTGTAAGGGTGAGATTTTTTTTGGTCCCTTTAGTGCTAAAACCCTAATGAAATTACAGCAAACTGGAACTGTGAAAGATTCTTCTCTTTCCATAATACAAAAACAGCTCCCTCTTCCAAAAAAACTAATTATAAATAAAAACCAATTAAACTTGGTTTTAAAAACCAAGTGCTAATATATGAAGAGAGAAAGAAAGAGATGATATAGTAGGCTCCAAATTTGGAAAGAAAAACTAGCTATCTGTTAATCTCTATAAATATATGGTTGAGTGATATGTTCCAGCTAAGCAGAGTTTTGCAGCTTTATGGATGTAGATATTGGATATGTCCTACATTTCAGCACTTTCTAATTTTTACTGGGAATGTGGTCAGGATTAAGATTACTTCCTCCAACATTATTTTCCTTCTTATTTTATACTCTGAAACAGATTGGGCAACAACTAGGATATGTGTGCTCTCCACAACTGGAATAAATAATGGCTGTAAGTTGAATAACTTTGAAGTGTGCTCTGAGCAAGTGCGAGTCTGTATGACCGGCAACAAGGCAAGAGATATGTCAATATCTTTTAAATTATTTCAACAAATAGCATGTAAATGTGCTCTTTCTGCATATACTTTAACTTATGCTGGAAAAGGTAAGGAATCCAACATAAATCTGAAGTCAAGGATGGAAGGCTTTGGAGCTGAGGCTAGCACCTGAAATCTAAGCTGTTTAGACAGAGACATTTCAGTCAGCTCACTCAGATAAAGGATAGGGACAGTCTTACAGATCTTGATAAATGACTTTACTCTAATGGCCTGGAAGATATAATGTTATGGCAATTCCAGTCCTTTTCAGGGAAAATGGAATCAGTAGGGTTTGGGAACTCTTTTGAGGTATCGTATGGTTCTGTCTCATTTCATATCCTTTTAACAACTATGTAAGGCACAGAAAAGGTAGCTATTACAATCTATTTAATCACAATCTATTTAAAAACATAAGTGAATTGGTAATCTAGCCAACAATCTATGTCTTACTGTTGTAAACAAGATGCATTAAGGAAACGCACAGACTTGGGGAAAAGAGTGATATTTCTCCTCCACTTTTGCTCCTTAGCATCTGGTGTTCAAGGTTGTCTGCCTGTGATCCAAGGGCTAGAAAACAGACATCAATACTTCCTTTGCAGTTGTCCAGTTTCTTTTTAAAACTCTCCTAATTGGTGGCCATCACCACATCTGATGACAGCAAATTCCACGGGGTCATCTATGCTTTGCGTAATCCCAGGGAGGCTGTTGGCTTTTTGAACAGATGTCCAGAAGCAAATTGGGAATGGATGAGAGCAAACAAGCTGCAGTTCCATCCAAGTAAACTGGAGATGCCTGGGTGTGAAAATGGAGTAATCAGAATGGGTGCCTTTGAAGATGATTCAGAAACTTCAGCTAGTGCTAAGTGTGGTTGCCCAAATGCTTATGGGTGCTAAGCATCAAGACATGCCACACTGGTGTATTATATCAATTGGGCAACCTATGTATTTGTTTCCCTGCCTATTTCACAGCAATTATTTTTTTCCTTTTAAAGGTATTACAGTTTAAAATCTCATAATTGCTCACACACACTTAAGCTTTCCTGGAACTGATCAGTAAGTACATTCAAACTGGTGGGATGTGAAAGGATTTATTAGAGATGGGCCACTTTTTGGAACCACCTCCTGAGAATTATGTCTAGACATTGCTGTTAGTGCTGCAGTTTCAAAAACGCCTCTGGCAATATTTGATTGGATGTTATTTTAACTTTTTCCCTTTTAGTTTCAGAATGTTTTTAACTCTTAAGCTTACGTAAATAGTGGTATATTTTATGTGATTCTCTAAGTTATCAGAATTTTAAATTGTCTGGTTTTTCCATTGGCCTTATGTATATCTTAATATTCTTTATTACTCATTCCTGAGTGATGAGTTTGCAA
Source organism: Naja naja (assembly GCA_009733165.1). Lineage (NCBI taxonomy): Eukaryota > Metazoa > Chordata > Lepidosauria > Squamata > Elapidae > Naja > Naja naja. The sequence continues at coordinate 83,735,497 of CM019148.1, read as the reverse complement.
AAACTCCCAACAATGGCATAAAGACCTTGTCTGTAAAACTGATCATTCCAGGAAGAAAGAATTGAGCTTTTGTATATCTTTTTTTTTTAAGTTCACACAGTCAAAAGAAGAGTGAGCTATAAAGAACAGGAGGACATGGGTATATATAATCCTGTCCTCGGTAGAACTTAACTCCAGAATGAATTTAGGTGGGAGAATTAGCAAGGTTACAATGCTAAGCAGGTCTCCTCTCTGGAATGAAGCAGACTCTGTGCCAGAATGCTGGCCTCATAATAAGAGCGACCGATGGTCTTTAGGATGATCATTTTAGAAGATGCTGAGAAGGCCGACCTATTGCATGGCGTTTGAACTGGGAGTCGCTTCTGTTTTGGTCCGACGCTGCTCCCGTTTAACGAGATCTTTATTGTTCTTCCAGAAGCCCAAGCAAACCATTTCCTGTCCATTGTCACCTCTTACTCCCCTCCCCTCGCGCCCGGCCTCATCCTCCTTCTGGTCAGAGGTTCCCACCGCAAGGTAATAAAGTCGCCCCTACTAAGAACCGAAACCGTCGGGGCGGCGGCGATCCGACAACCTGTGTTCCTCTTTTGGGACTGCTGCGCCTGAAACTAAGCCTCGGCTTCGGGGGACGCCCAATCGTCCTCCGAAGTTAACTTTTAGTTTTGAGAAAGAACCTCCAGGGTTGTTGCTTTTGTGGTTGTAAACCCGAGTTCGCGCGACACGCAAATCAGCCCACCTTGTTCCCACGTTCACCTTTTAGCCCCGCTTTGTAGGAGCTAAAAGATGAGCGTGAAACAGTCCGCGTTTCAGGTTGACTGGCTCGAATAAATCACAGTCCGTGGGCTTAGGACGTCGTGGGAACGTCGTTTCAGAGCAGTTGCGTGTTTGCAGCTATTGCTGTAAATCTCACGTAGGTGCACGTCGCGATGTTTACCAAGGGAAGCGCTGAGGAGTTTCTTATCTAGGCTATCCCGGCGAACAACCGAAGTCTAGACGGGTCTACTCTGACGTAAGCTCTGTTGAATTCAGAGGGCCCTATTCCTAAAGAAGATAGGAAAATGATTCCCACTTAAATTTATCTTCAAAAAGACGTCGCGGTTGTTTGGTAGAGTAAGCTGTATACTTCACGCTTGATAAGCGCTTCTGCATTTCTCCTTAAAAGAGCGCACGCTCTCAATCTTCCCAACGGGAACAAACTAGGACGGATCTCCTTTTTCTAGCAAAGGTAAATCAGAGTTAGGAAAAAAAATTATGAACCTGTTTAAAATTTAAAACCCCGGGGAGGGGGGAGGTTTTCACACTGTAACAGCCCTAGGCATGGTTAACCATCTCCCTCCTTCCGGTGTGTGTGCGTGTGTCTCACCGCCTCCCCCCGCCCGCCCCTATCCCAGTCTTTTCCCAAGAATTCTTTTCACGTAGGATGAAAGAGTGGGAGGTGGGTGTTTCCTCAACAGTTTTGAGGAGGAGAGACTTAACAGTCTTCTTAAATAACCCCCAACAGTCTGGTTCCTCATTGTCTTAGCTCAAAGTCCCGCTGAATTGAGTGGCGAATCTCTGCAACACCTTAAAGCCAAGCCGCGTTTTGATGCAGCAGCCTTTTTTTTGGGGGGGGGGGAGGGAATCCAGCCCGAACGGTTTCTAAAACATAGCTTTGGGTGGGGTAAGAATCCAGCCCTGGGAATCTCTGAAGAAGCACACCGCAACCCCGGCGGCTTTAGCCACTTGGGTTTGTTCATGCCATATGAGTGGCTAATTTAGTCTCTGCTGAAATCCAGTTTTTAGTCATGCCTTTACCACAGTAAATTGGGTGCACGCTATCTCTAGGCTCAGATGGACTCGACTAGTTTGTTACACTACCACTCTAATAACCCGGGTGCGGTGCAAAGGTCGCCCACGCGTGCTGGGGACAAGGCAGCGCCTGGGAAGAAAGTAATTTGCTTTTTCACTGAGGTTCCATCAGCATCCTCTGAGTCTGGATGCTTTCAAACACATCTTCCATAATCCGCCAGTGCTGCGAATCTCTCGCGGGCTGGGAATTGGGATCCAGAGCGCAGTCAGGTTGGGAAAGCTGCTGTCTAGAATCACTGGGGTTTTCATCCCGCCCCCCAAAAAAACTTTTCTCCAAAAGGCGACGGTTTTGAGAAAGTGGGAGTAGAGACGAAGAAGGGAGGGAGCCCTAACTGGCGTAAATGCCCCCATTTGCCGGTCCCTGTCCCATCTTTCCTTAGCTTCAGGGAGCACGGGCAACACGGGCGTGCTAATTTGGAGGGCGCCCGGTTGTCGAACTACCACTTGCCTGTCCCCACTCGCACCTCGCTCGGCCTTAAGGTCCGGAAACCGCTGCGGTGGATGAAGGTCGGCGCTGTCAATCTTTTCTTCTCCTGGTTGGGTCCCTTATCAATTCTCGGGATTCGGCCGCCGATGCCTGAAGCCTCCTCGCTCTGCACCAAAATGAAAACACCAACAAATGCCTCCGTACTGTTTTACCCTTGTCGACGCCTCTTTCCATCAAATGGTTTCCGAATGAAGTCTTTCATTCAGAGACTATTTGATGGAAAGAGGCTTCCACAAGAGTAAAACACACCTGTCGTCTCTTCCTCCACTGCGGGGCCGTGCTCTCTAGCCCGCTCTACTTTCTTTCCTTTTTTTCTTTTGAAGATGGGAACCACATCAGTTCTTTTCCAGGCCTCTGGTAGTTCCCTGGTGCTCCGGGACTTTTGAAAGATGTGGTACAGTGGTTCTCAGATGGCCTCTGCCAGCTCTTTTAGAACTCTGGGATGAAATCCGTCAGGTCCCGGTGATTTACATTCATCAAGATGAGACAGGTGTTCTCTTACCATTTTTTTTTGCTTACTTTAACTTTTATTTCTATAGATGTTTTTGGTAGGTTGGGCTTGTCCAAGAAGCGAGGACACGGACCAGACCTCGAGAGGGACTCAGGGAAATCGTAGGGCAGAAATCTAGCTCCTGGCTCCCAAAATGTACTACCGGACACCCAATTCAGCATTCGTTGCGAGTGGGTCCTTCCTCAAGGTCTTTTCACTGGGATCATATACACCGAGTTTAAAGTTCTCTACTCCCTGGGGAGCGGTTTTTTTTAATAAATTTATTTATTTATTTATTCATTCATTCATTCATTCTTATATCCCGCCCTTCTCCGAAGACTCAGGGCGGCTTACATTTTTTGGGGGGGGGGAATACAACCCAATGCGCTCAGCAATAGCCTTCCTTCCATTGTACATGCCTGCTTATTACTAAGCGGCATTTTTACAAAGTCAGCTTATTGCCCCCAACAATCTTGGGTCCTCAATTTACCTACCCTGAGAGGATGGAAGGCTGAGTATTTATATATAAATACTGTAGACGGTCAATTTCTCAGCAGGCCAATACTTAACACTGCTAACCATGGGAACTTGCACCTAAGGACGATTCTGCCTACGCTGACCCCTGAAAGTCGAGCGCTGAAATGAGACGGGCGCCTTTCTTCTGAATAAAGAAGATCCGGCAGTAAAATCCCTGCCGGGCGCTGATTCTTCCCGCCGTCGCCTCTGACGTCCATCTTTGCTACTGCTTTAAGAAAGCAGGGGCGAGCTAAGCTGTTAAAGTCTCCACTGACTTTAATTTAGATTTCCGGAGGATTAGCATCGAGGAACTGTAGATCCTCTTTAACTAAGCTTGAGAAATCGCGATTGCTAAAAAGGTGGAAAGCGAATGGAAATAAATTGAGGTTTAGTCCCAGGAAAGCTACCATGCTGGTTGAAACTGAGATAAATCATTCATTTTCTATGAAATGGGCTCAGGACTCCGTGAACTTTAACTAGCTTCTTCAGTTTAGGAGGTCCAGCTATATGCAGCTTACTGTCGTCCCCATCCAACACCAATACACCTGAGCGCAGATGCACCCTTGAAGGAAATCAGATTCGGGAAAGATGGTTTAAATCCTTAGCTCAGTGTTTCTCAACCTTAACCAACTTCAAGATGTGTGGATGCTGGTTGGGGAAATTCTGGAAGTTGAAGTCCACACATCTTAAAAGTTGCCAAGGTTGAGAAACGCTAATTTAGCTCTTTCTAGGTTTAAAGCTTTTTTTCCTCCTCCATCATTAAGTTCGATATAGCCCATTGATATTGCTTCCCTTTTCTTTTTTTTCTGACCGCACCGCTCACTACGGTTATGGTGCTGTTGTATATGGTAATTTCTCTACCTGAACCTCGGAGAATTGTTTTGATTGGGATGGACAGAAATAAGTTTAAGAAGCCAATAAACAAATAATCCCGAATAAACATAGTTGGAAATGTAAATCAAATAGGGGAGAATGAGCTATTGGGTAGGTATGACCCTCACTCAACCTAGAACGGACCGAAAATTATACCAGCATCAGCTCTGCTAACCCATTGCCTTTCTTGGCAGACGGTGTCCGGCTCTTGGCTTCTCTTCCACCGACAATGGAGAAACCCGAACAGGTGTGAGAGACCTTAAGGGTGTCCTTAGATGGTTCTCAATGAGGCACGGAGGAACAAGACAACTGAAAAAGAGCCCTGCACAAATTGATCTGTCTCACTCGTGGATTGGAGACAATACACAACTTCATGGAGACGCTGCAATAACCACCACGACAAGGAAGTTTACGCCTACAAAACCGGATCCACCTCGCCCTAACAGTCAGTCAGACAAACGTTTGTGTTTATTGCAATTGAATCGTCTTCCTGGCTTTTGCATAGAAATGCAGCTTCCCACAGGAGTCATTCGCCTGGGCCGTAAACAGTTCCATCAATCTGGAAGGTGTAATTGGCGAGTCTTAACAGCATTATTTATCAACCCTTTTGATTTATTTATCGAATTTATAGAGCTTCCCATCTCAGCAGAAGTGACTCTGAACGCATGGCTCTATGCAAAAAGAAAGTCAACAAACGGGGGAAACGGCGGTAGATTAACCTCCCCTTGCAATTAAATTGCCATCTTTTGACTCGGAGTTTTCCCCAGTTGCCAAATTTATTACGCTGTTGTTCTCGGATTGAGGGCAAGGAAAGGACTAAAGGCCCTAGTTTCAAGGCAAATTTAATAGGAATGTTGCCAATGGTTACAAGCGCACATATTTCATGATATTATATATGACACATGAGATCAACATCTCATGATTATTATACTTTCCCAGCACACTATCAAGATATGTAACACGCACTATCCGGGTATGTAATTCCTCAGCAAGACTGGCTGGGGAATTTTAGGAGTTGAAATTCACACATCTTAAAGTTTCCAACTTGAAGTGAATGTTGAAGGTTTCCATAGCGTTGGCCAAAACAAAACAAAAAACATTTGATCCAGCACGGCTTTGGCTTTCCAATATTTGCCTCTCCCACCCCCCACACGCCGATTAATGTTCAACGGCAGACCAGAGACTCAAACTTTCCTTCCTTTTTGCCCTCGTCGTAGAATTACAGCGCCCGCTTTCTTAAACGGCACCGCCAAGAGCTTCCCTCCATGGCCTCAGTGCATTGAAGTCTGCGCCTGCGCATTTGGGTTCAGCTTGTTATCAAGGGGCGAGAATTGCAGAAGCTGCGTGGGAAGAGAAGTTTTTTTAAGGAGAAGATTCCGTGCACTTTTGTGGTCCTTTTCCCGGCGATCTTAATTGCACTCCGGTCCTCAGGAAAAGCCCCCGCCCTTTTCTCCATATTTTAGCGGGTGCACACTTTGCATGGCAGTTTTTAGCCAAAAAGTTCCTTCAAGCCAGAGCTATGAAACCTTCTGACTTAGAGCAAAGCTCCTTTGAGGGCCGTTTTTTCACCTTCCAGGTGCTGAGCCTTCATGGGGATTGTTTGATTTTGTCTTAGCTCTATTCTACTTTATTCATTAAACAGATTCTGCTTCTCTTGATGGGTTGGTTGTATCTGCATAGCAGCTCTACTACCCCACCCCCAAAAAGTGAATTGATGTTATGTTTTCTGTCCTGATATTTAGGGGACCTTTTTGCAAAGAATCTCTGTATCCTAAGAGGGACTGCATCCACCAAGCACAAACTAAGCTTGTTTGGTCTTTAAGGTAGTAGGAGGATTCCCTAGGACTTCTCAACCCCAAACAATGCAGACAAGGATGAATAAAGATGGGTCAGATGATTTCTTTAAAAATATATATATGTCATGCCCCTGGTGGAGACTGACTCCGGGGAAGAGGAGGAACAGCCAACAGGGAGTGGAAGGGTGGCTCCAGAGGTGGTGGAGGAGGCTGGGGAAGAGCAGAGGCCGGCTGAGCAATCAGAGGAGGATCCAGGCCCATCTCCTATCCATCCCAGGGCATGCAGGGAGGAGAGGATCAGGGAAAAGCGTGGTCTACTTGGGAGAAGAGGGCCATGATCCTCCTCAGGGCTTACAGCTGGGAGCTATGTATATAAGTTTGTAACTGCGTATGCAGAATTGCTGGAGTCAAAGTTAGTGTTTCAGTTCTAAAGAAGGTTTATCTTGGTTTGCATTCTTCCAACGGATTGTCCCTGGTTATCTTCCTGAAGCTGGCAATTATCTATCCTGGTCTGTTGAGGAACTTTATTCAATGCGGTTTGTTTTTGGCTTTTGCTTCGTTATCGGCTGGTTTTTTTTTGTTAATTCACATTTATATGCCGCCCTTCTCAGGAGACTCAGGGTGGCTTACAATCTTTGGAGCACAATCCAATGTGCTCAGCAATAGCCTTCATTCTATTGTATATGCCTGCTTATTACTAGGGCTTTTTTTTTTGGCCCCCCGCAAGCGGCATTTTTACAAAGTCAGCTTTGTAAACCCACCCCCCCAACAATCTTGGGTCCTCAATTTACCTACCCCGCAGGGATGGAAGGCTGAGTCAACCTTGAGCCTGGTGGGATTTGAACCTGCACTAATTGCAGGCAGCTGGAGCTAAGTGCTAGGTGTTTAACAGCCTGCACCACCAAGGCTCTTTGAATGTGAACTGTGTTTCTTGCCTTTGAAATGTTATTTTGACTCCTCCACTGCAAACAATTAAACAGTGAAGCCAAGTTGAAGGCATTAAAGGACTTTTAGTTATGTTTTGGATTTTGTTATATTTCTGAGATACTCTGGGTCATCACAATATACTTGCAAGAAAGATAGCTTTTAAGAAGAGATGGGGGAGCCATTTGTCTGAAATGCTATAGGGTCTCCTGCTTCAGCATGGTGTTGGACTAGAACGGGTCGCCAACCATTTGGACCTCAGGGACCACCAAACTCATAATTTTAAATCCCAGGGACCACTAATATGATTTTTGACTGGCGGTGGCTTGCTGACGTTGGTTGGAAAGTCGGTCCCATATTCCAGAGCTGCAGTAGTCACAGGATTGACCTTTTGGTCATCCAGGAGCAGCTGCTCCTCCACCCGGCTGCACCGGCCTGCCATGGACTGGACCAGCTGCTCCAGGATGACCAAAGGGCCAGTCCTGTGACTATTGCAGCTCTGGAATATGGGACCGACTTTCCCACCAACAACAGCAAGCCACCCCGGGGCGGATTTCCCTCCCCCCGCCGTTGGTCTTACCTTCCAGTTCCAGCTCACGTGGCTCTACTCAAGGTAAGGTTTGTGCTCGTGCTCGGCCGAAGGGTGGGGGCCAGTGGGTGGGCGGGCCATGTGGGTGGCGCAGCCTTGTGTTCCCGTGCAGCCTGGATTCATTGCTTTGGGGGGAGTGCTTTGGGGGGACATTTCTCTGCGGACCACCAAAATTTTCTCGTGGGCTACCAGTGGTCCCCGGCCCACCAGTTGGTGACCACTGGACTAGAAGACCTCCAAGGTCCCTTCCAACTCTGTTATTCTAGGACTAGTTTGACATTATTAATCTCCCCATGGATAAAATATGACAATACATAAATATGTAAGGGTTATGTGTGTAGGCCAATAGACACAACTTTCTTTGGAATAAGTGAAACGAGGGGGTGTGTTGCTGTAATGACAAGAATTATGCCAAAAAATCATTGCAGTAAGTATTAGGGATGAAAAGAAGAGAAGTTGGGGGATGGAATGGGAAAAGTATTATTCCTCAGATTCTTTTTTTTTAATAAAAAAGTTTTTTATTTTTGATACAAACATACAAACAGGACATACAAAACATAAAAACCATCTTCCATATATACATACAGTGTGTCAGTTGGTTACAAATCCTTTGTGTCATCCTTTCATATTCATCACTCACAATTTATCAAAAAGAAAATTTCTCATATTATCAATAAAACATATATTTATCAATTATTGTGTACAATTAAACTATTTATTTCATCATATATATGAGATATATTTTTAATCTAAAATTTATGTTATACTTTCATCCAATGGTTATATATATCAACATTATATTTTATATCAGCCTATTATATTTCTATTACAAAATTATATAGTCTATTGCATTACCAAGTCTTTTTATCCAACCATTGATAAAACAAATCCCATATCTTGTAAAATTGTTTATCTTCTTGTTCTCTAATTTCAAATGTCAATTTACTCATTTCAGCACAGTCCATAATTTTCCTAATCACTTCCTCCTGCATAGGTATTTTATCATTCTTCCAATTTTTGGCAAATACAATTCTAGCTGCTGTTAAAACATTTACAATCAAATATTTCAACTCTTTATTGTAGATATCTGGTATAATTCCCAATAAAAATATTTCTGGTTTCAAGTCTATGTGTTGTTGTATCATTTTTCCAACCATATGTGGATTTTAGTCCAATATCTTTTTGCATCCGAACAAGTCCACCACATATGGTAATATGATCCAGGTATCTGATGACATTTCCAACATTTATCCGATTTATTCTTAAACATTCTTGCAATTCTCATCGGGGGTGCCACCTGTAAAACATCTTATACAAATTTTCTTTATAAGCAGTTGCCATTGTCATTTTATAATTCTGGGACCATAATTTTTCCCATTTCTCTAGATCAATCCCATATCCATAATTTTTCCCCCAAGCAATCATTGTTTCTTTAACTTGTTCCTCTTCCATTTTAATTTCTAAAAAATATCCATAGAGTTTTTTAATCACCTTTTCATCAGTACCCATCAATATTTTGTCTAGCCCAATCTGCTTGTTATAAATACCTTCTACTTTAATATCCTTATCAAATCTAGATTGTACTTGCAAATATGAAAACCAATTCATTTTTATACTTTGTTCTTCCAATACTTGCATAGATTTAAGTTCACCCCTTTCATTCAATATCTCACCATATCTAACTGTTTGTTCCTTTTTATATATTACTGGATATGAAAAGGCTTCAATAGTAGATATCCATATTGGAATTTTCAAGTAATGTTGTTTTTTAATCTTCTCCCAGTTTAAAAACAAAGCTTCTCGAATATAATGTCTTCTAAAATACCCTTGTGTTTTAGTTCCCTTATACCAAAGGAATGCATGCCGCCCCAATAGCAAGTCATGTCCTTCTAGAGTCAATAATCTAGTATTCCTTAGTGTTATCCAATCTTTTACCCACATCAAATTTGCCGCCTGATAGTATAGTTCCCAATCGGGCAAAGCAAACCCTCCTCTTAATCTTGCAATAACTTAAGTTTTATTCTTGCTTTTTTGCCTTGCCATATATATTTCAACATCATTCGATTTAGGTCTTCGAAAAACTCTTTCCCTAATCTGATTGGAATTGTCTGGAATAAGTATAGAATTCTAGGCAATACATTCATCTTGATTGTTGATATTCTCCCAATCAACGATAGTTGTAAGTTTTTCCATTTTTCCAAGTCTGTCGCTATCTGCTGTTTAAGTTTAATGTAATTATCCTCCTTCAGTGTACTACATCTTGCTGTAATATATATCCCTAGATACTTAACCTTACTTGTGACCTGTATTTCTAAAGCTTCTTCCAATTCTTTCTTCCGTCTCGCTGACATATTCTTTGTTAATATCTTTGTTTTGTCTTTATTAATTTTCAATCCTGCTACTTCTCCATACTCTTCTATTCTTTCAATTAGCTTAAGCGCTGATTCCAGTGGGTCCTCTAAATACCAGGTCATCTGCAAAGGCTTGTAACTTATATTCTTCTCTTTTAATTTTCATTCCTTTTATTTGTTTATCTTCTCTAATACACCTGTTTAACACTTCTAAGGTTAACACAAACAGCAGGGGCGACAGTGGGCAGCCTTGTCTAGCCCCTTTTCTTATATTTATAGGCTCTGTCAATTCTCCATTTATCAAAACCCTTGCGGTTTGTTCAGAATATATAGTCTCAATAGCACATATAAAATTTTTGCCAAAGCCCATTTGTGTCAATTGTAGTAACATGAAGCGCCAACTCACGTTATCAAAGGCTTTTGAGCATCCAAAACATCAAGGCCATTTGCTTTTCAGGATGTGCCTCATAGTACTCCAGAGTGTCCAGGATTATTCTCATATTATGTTTGATTTGTCTTTTGGCAGAAACCCATTTTGGTCAACATGTATAAAGTTGTTTAAGTATCTTTTCAGTCTTTCTGCCAAAATTGAAGCAAAAATTTTATAGTCTGAATTTAATAGGAAATAGGCCTATAATTTTTAACTTGTTGTAAGTCTGTGTCTTCCTTCGGTATAAGTGTGATATAAGCTTCTGACCAAGTCTTTGGTATTCTCTTCTCTTGCATGACTTCATTCATAACTTCTAATAATTGGAGGTTTAACACCTCCTGAAAAGTCTTATAAAATTCCACTGGTAAACCATCTGGGCCTGGTGCTTTCCCTGTATTTTGTTTCTTTAAGGCTTCTGTTAACTCCATCATTGTTATATTCTCTTCTAACATTATTTCGATATCTTTAGGTATCTGTGGTAACTTTGCCTTTTGTATATATTGTTTAATTTTTTCTTCTTGAATACTCTCTTGATAGTACAATTTTCCATAATAGTCTTGTATAATTCTTTTTTTCCTTCATTTCCATAACAAGGATGTCCTTTTTCATCTATTAAATGGCTAATTTTCCTTGATTCTCTTTCCTTTCTTATATATTCATAATAAAATGATTCCGCCTTTTCAACCATGTCAATTCTATGTCTTTGTTCCCGCCATGTAAACAGAAGGCCTTCTGGTATCAGCCATCTATAATTTATTCCTTTTCTAAGCAGTTCTTTGGTTAGAAAGAGGTACTCTCTCCTCGTCTCCCTTACTCTTCTTGGTACCTGTTTCAGCACCACAATTTCTTTGTCTTTATACTTTAATGTCTTTTCTCTTGTTATTTGCAAAATTTGTGTTTTAATAATTTTCTTAGTAAATCTAATATGGACTTCTCTTGGTAGCTTATTCCTATCTTGTATGTACACGAAACACTTCATCCATTCCATCCATCATTTTCTCTTTCGTTATTTCTAGTGCTTCCGCCAATATTTCTATCATTTTTCCAATGAGGTTTTCACCCTTTTCTTCCTCCACATTTTGAAATCTCAAGTAAAATTCTGATCTATCCATCTCTCCTTTCAATGATTCAATCCTGTCTTTTTCAACTTCACTCAATCTGATATTGATATTTCCAATTTCCTTGTCTCTTTGTTCATCCTGCTCTTCAATTTTCTTAATCTTTTCATCATATTTGGTCATCATCTCTTGGATATTTTCCACTTTCTCATCTGTCTTTCCAATTTTCTGTTGAATATTTTCAATTTTTTCATCTGTCTTATCTATTTTCTGCTGGATCTTCTCCACCTTTTGATTTATCTGTTCAATTTTTTGGGAGATATTCTCATTACTCTTTTCAACATTTTCTACTTTTGTCTGTAGAATTTGAATTCCTTGCAAAATCTTCTGTAATGTATCCTCCTTCTCTTTTCCTTTTCCTGTTGCAACATTGCCTGTATTGATCGCTGACCTCCAGATGGTGAAGAAGCAGGAGTTGTTGATTGAGAGCTTGGAGCTATTGCTTTTCTACTCATTTTATAGTTATTTCCTAGTAGGGCCCCAAAAAAGCAGAGGGCCCTCCAAAAATAATAAAAATAAGTAGACAAAAAAGGGAAAAAAGTAAAAAATTAAAAATATTAAGGAATATAAAAAAATTAAAGAAACAAAAAATTCTTCAGGTTCTTGTACATCTTAATCCAGTTGGTTCCACTTGTATACAAAAATAGAAAAAGTAAAGAAGAAAAGGAAGGTCTCAAAAAGCAACAACAGGTGGTTCCCAGTTCAAAAAATAAAAAGGAAAAAAAGGGAAGAGACTTCAGGTATTTATATACCCTAATCCAATGGCGAATCAACAAGATGAAAAAAAGAAAAAAAAGCGAAAAGGGGAGCAAATCATAGGCAGAGAAAAGGGAAAAAGAAAAATTCCTGGCTAAAAATTGAAAAAGGGATAATCCAAACAATAAAAATTCAATCAATGGGGGTGGAAAAGATAGAGCAGCCACAAATCCAGCCAAAGAGAAAAAAGAAAACTACTGCCACCAGATGTCCAAGGCTTTTTTAGAATATCAAGTCAAATTTCCAGTAGAATATATTTTCAAGGTCACTTTAGTCTTCTTTCTTTCAGTTCCAACTCTGGGTTCTGCTATCAATAGTTCACAGATGGGCACCTGTGTATACAATCCGTCGTGCTCACCCCACTATCTCTTTCAAGAAGGAACTCTATGTCCTTGAATGCAGCTCACATAGATAAACAAACGAAGAAGAAAGGAATACAGTATATCCAAGCCTCTAAATGGCAGTGCTTTCACTTTCACTCCTCCCCTCAAGAGCAAGAAAAAAGGAAAAAAAAGAAAAGGCACATTGGTATTGCTCTCTTTTCTAAAAAGTTCTTAAAATCATAAACAGCATTTAATCCAAAAAATATTGGTGGAAAAAAAGGAAAAAGACCATCAGAACAAAAGATTATTTTACATAGAGGAAAAGCCAGTCCCTTTTAAAATCAAATAGTTCCAGAAGAGATAAAAGGAAGAAAAAAGCCATCAATCTTAAGAAAAGCTTAATCTCGCTGCTTATAAACTGTTCTCTTTACTTTTTAAGTCCACTTTCCAGTTATTGGGGTGTTCTCTTCAGAAATAAGTAAATAAAAAAGAACCTCTCACCAAACCGACACACCTTCATCCGATCTTGCCTTTCTTTCGGAGCTGTCCCAGCTTCAGCAGCTTGATGGCTGCCTCTTTTCCACCGGCAAAAAGAGCTTCTCCTGGATCAACCAGGGACTTTGCGATGTCCCTGGGATCGACAGGACGTGCTCTTTCCCTTCACCATCTCTTCGGGACGGTTTAGGTCCAAATGGACCGTCCAGCTGAGAAGATATCTACGGCGATCCAGGAGCTTCCCGATCGCACGTAGTATCACTGGGACACAAGCCCCGCCCTCCCTCTTCCTCAGATTCTTAAAGTGGTTGTCAAGAGATGTTGGAAGGGGAAACCATCTTGTATGTTATTCTGTAGAAATGCATGTTGTATGTTAAAACCTGGAGGTATCCTGGACAGGAATTAAAAAGTGCTGCCCGTTGCAATTAATAATAGAAACTTCAGAGCATGATTCGTGCAGATTAATTTGCCAGTAGATATAATGACATTTCTTTATTAACCTTTATGACACCCCACACTCAGCATCTCTGGATAGCTATCTATTATCAATCAATCATTTACCATCATTATCTCTCTCCAAGGGGCTGCATTAAAATATTATAAGACATGCTTTCTAAGTATTATTTCATCGCACTGGTGCAGCACTTTTTGCAGTGTTAGGTTACAAATTCAAGTCCAACACAAGGCCCCAAAAGGGAAATTTGATGCGGAAGGGATCCTGAAGTACATATGCTCCAATAGGACTGCTTTGTCAAATGAATAATCCAAAATGATGCAAATGTTTTTCATGAAATGAGATTTATTTATTCCATTTTTTCTTTCTCAAAACCTATTTTGAAAGATACTGATGCATTAAGATACCTAGTTTATTGAATTTTCTAGATTCTAGATAAACCAAAGTAGACATTTTCAAGCATAAAAGATATGTGACTGAAATTTGTTGGATTTTAAGGTAACTGCAGGGGACATTTCAAAATGGAAAATCTGGGGTTGGTTTGTTTCCATTCTGTGGAATGTTGTGATTTTCACTTATTTCACTTATTTAAGCAGTCTACTGTGTTTCAGGCAGCTGAATTAACTCTGTATATAACCTAGATCAATCTTTTTCAGTTGGGGTTTCATGTAACCTTAGGGATCTGTGGGAGGTCACTAGGGGTTCCACAAGAGAGCATTATTGAGAAAAGAATTGTTTTTGACAGACAGATTAGATAGATTAACAGAGTTAGAAGGGACCTTGTAGGTCTTCTAGTCCAAGCCCACCCCACAAGCAGGAGACCCTACACCATTTCTGACAAATGGCAGTCCAGTCTCTTCTTGAACTTGGCACACTATACAACAATAGTGTTTGTGAGCTGTAGATATAATTGTTTATTTTATTGTAAGTTTTATAAGTGTTTATTTATCAAATTTGCATAGCTGCATCTCACAAAAATAGCTTTGGGTGACATACAACAATTACCTGGGACCTGATTTTGTTTCCTCCCATTAAAAAGGTTGAGAAAGGCTAATCTAAGTTGAACACATGGGTGTGTTGATAAATACTGTACATATGCAGCAGATTACTGTATTTTGTGCAGGTGTACTTGTCAAAACAGCAGGCTTCTTCAAGTACTTGAAACAGTAACATTAAATCTTACTGAAACTGGTTGAATGGCATTGGTTCAAAATCCAGCCCCTTCTGTTTAGTACTCTGATGGCTCTTGGTGATTTTCCTTAATCCCACCCCTTTTCATCAAATCAGCTTAGTCATAACTTTTTTTTTGCAAAACTTATTAATTTCTGGGAGAGAATTTTAAAACTCCTGGGCTTTCTATTTTTGATACTTTCTCCCAAGGCTTTGGGTCACCAGCGCTTTGTAAAACATTTTGAAAGAGGAAAGAGAGAATAAGAGGGTGGGAGAGCTGATTAAGGAGAATTTCTGAATCTTCACCTTTTGGCTGTCTCAAGTACTTGTCTGCCTTAAAGCTTAACACAATGCAATTAATGAACAACCAACCTCTACCCTTCCTGCCTTGTCTCATGACAAATGTGCTGGTAGTATGGCACTTTAAAAAAAAAAGGGGGGGAATTGTGTTTATGGAAGATGAAGAATTTAAAGAAAATAGAAGGGCAAAATACACATGAAATTATCTGAAAAATTGTTAGCCTCCACTGCAAATGTCTACCAATGTTCATAAGTAGCAGAAATTACATCTGTCAAAATCTAGAGAAGCTAATGATGCTGTTATTTTTAAAAAAATATTTGCAATTATTGCTCCTGCTGGAACAGAAAATATGTATATAAAGGAACTGGTAGCTGTGATTTCACATTGTTGCATATATAATAATATAATAGGTAACATAATCAATAGAATGGCACATAAAGATCAGCATAGGTGGCACAAAGAAGTAAATTGGTTTGCCATTCTCAGGACTAAGATTTACATGCTGTATTAAGCCAGAGCATGATTTGTTTGTAGCATAGCCCATTGTGTGAGTCCAGCCATTGTTTTGTTAACTACAATTGACAGCTTAGCATTATGTATGAATAGTGACTATCACCATTTAGCAAGCTGTGGATAAAGCCTGGTTAAAATGACATCTAAACCCAGGTACTAGGAATTTTAGCTCCATCATTGTTGTTGAATGCACCTTGGGATCCTTAAAAGTTTCTTCCTTCCATGAGCACTGTATTTCCTAAGGTTCCAGGGGAGAAGCGGGAAATACAGCACAGTGATTACCATTTTTATTTATTGTTTAAACATGCCTGATTTTTTTGAGGGGGGTGTTCCTTTGAATGGGTATTGACTCCTGGCAACTGCCTGGACTAGCTCCTTTCAGGGGTTTTTTTGGGCAAGATTTCAGAAGTGGTTTTTCCCAGAGCTGAAAGTGACTGCCTCAGGTCATCCAGCTGGCTTTGTACCTAAGGTGGGACTAGAATTCACATTCTCTAGATTTGTAGCCTGCTACACCAAAATGACTCTCTCGTGTACTAACTGGCACAGCATATCAAAATAAAAATGCCATGAGCCTACCGCTTGGCTAAGTAAGGTTTGGATAATCCAAGTGTCTCTGGAGATTCTAAACCATCATGTCAAGATTCTGAAGAAGCTTCTTGAATGAGAAGCAAAACATTTTTGGGGGAAAACCAAGAAAGTCCAGTTGTCTTTTGGAAAAGCACCTTTGGATAATCCAAGGCACATGGTTTCCCCGTGTGCAATGAACAAAACAATACAAATTCTTTGCTACTTTATCACTTTGCCTGCCCAAAGCATTGTCATCTTGCCCACTATAGAGATATCACATAGCTTCAGATAGCCATTCTCATCCTAATCACCATAAGATTTTATTACTGCAAGGCTGTCCTTGAAAATCACTCACAAACTTCAATTAATTATAATGCAGCAGTGCTGCAGTGATAGTCATGGCTCAATATGCCAATATGACACCCTTGCTTCATGAGTTGCACTGATTGACATTAAGTTTCTAGGTGCAACTGAAGGTGCTGATCATCTCATATAAAGCTACATGGCATTTTTATTTATTTATTTGATTTGTCAATCGCTTACAAGATAATAGCTATAAGTATAAACATGAGTAAGAATACAGGAAATAGGTACGAATAAATGGGGACAAAAGGACAGGGACAGTAGGCACGATTGTGCACTTATACACGTCCCTTACAGACCTCTTAGCAATGGGGTGAGGTCAATAATGGATAGTTTGAGGTTAAAGGAGTGGGGGTTAGAGGATGTAACAACAGAGTCAGGTAGTGCATCCCAGGCATTGACCACTCTGTTGCTGAAGTCGTACTTTCTGCAATCAAGTTTGGAGTGGTTTACATTGAGTTTGTATCTGTTGTGTGCTCTTGTATTGTATTATTGCAGTTGAAGCTGAAATAGTACTATTGACTGGTAGGAAATTGTAGCAGATAATTATGTGTACAACATTTAAGTCCAACCGTAGGCGGTGTAGTTCAAGGTTGTCCAAGCCCAAAATCTCAAGCCTGGTGATATAGGGTATTCTGTTGCGAGCAGAGGAGTGTAGTACTTTTCTTGTGAAATACTTCTGGACTTGCTCAATTGTATTAATGTCCGATATAGAGTGTGGATTCCAGACTGATGAGCTGTATTCGAGTATTGGTCTAGCAAAAGTTTTGTATGCCCTAGTTAGCAATTTTAATATTTCCGGAGAAGCTCGTAAGATTAGATTTACAAGTCTTAATGCCTTTTTGGTAATGTTGTTACAGTGAGCTTTGGCGCTTAGGTCATTTGATATGAGAACTCCAAAATCCTTGACAGAGTGAGGATCATCAATGAGGTTATATCCACCTAGTTTGTATTTGGTGTACTGATTTTTTTTACCAATGTGTAGGACAGAGCATTTGTGGGTCAAGATTTGGAGTTGCTAATTGTTTGACCATTCAAACACATAATCAAGGTCGCTTTGAAGGACAATAGCATTGTTGGTGGTGTTGAATAGTTTTATGTCATCCGTGAAGAGGACACAGTTGCTTATAAGGTGATCTCAAAGGTCATTTATATAGAGTATAGAGTGTGGGTCCTAGAACTCTGCCTTGGGGGACATCGCTGTTAACTGGAGCAGGGTTTGATATAGCGCTCTCTATTTTTACTATTTGCTGCCTGTTTGACAGGAACATAGTAATCCACTTATGAAGGGATCTGGAAATGCCGTAACAGTTTAGTTTTAATAGTAGTTTGTCATGTACCACTGCATCAAAGGCTTTGCAGAAGTCTATGTAAATTGCGTCTATAGCGTTACCCTGGTCAAGTAGAGTAATCCATATGTTTTTGCAGTGTAGGAGTTGAAGATTGCAGGACAACTTTTTCCAAACATTTGAGGGACCACCTATCTCTCATGCCCTGCTGGTAAGTGCTGGCAGAGTTGGTATGCTCAGGGTTCCTTTATGAAATAGGAGCATGTATCAGGAGTCAGGTAGCACCCACCCTTTGGCATAGCATTTTCCCTGAAATCTATGTGGCTGCTATCCTGATGTTTTTCTGTATGGTTTTGAAGATCTGATTATTCTCCCAGCCTTTGGATTGAGATGTATGGGGCACCTTGTAGGATATGTTTTCTCTGTATAAAGCAGTCAGATCCTATTGTGTTTCATTTTCTATTGTGTCTTTAAGGTTCATTATATGGCCAGCCATCCAGAGTCAGTTTGCAGTCCAGCAGTGTCCAAGCTGAATTAAATCAATAGGTCTGGCAGCAGGATTAAGTGTCTGGACTGAAAGCTGCAGCATGCACCCTATTGAATTAAGTCTCTCAGGTGTACCAGTTACTTTAAAGTTGATGGAGTGGTATTTCTAGCAATTTTTAATGCTGAACTATAACATCGACTTGGATATTAAGGAGCTAGATCTGAAGCAAAGGAAAGTGGGAGTAAATCAGGTTTCTCTGCAATGTAGAAAAAAGGAAGTGAAAAAAGTAGCTCATGGTTTGCATCTTCCCACTGAGAATTCTTGCACTTGTGATTGTTTTATATATAAATATATCTATTAAAGGTTGCATGGTTTCTAATAAAATAGCTTTTTAAACTGTTAAAAAAGGGAGTGATTTACAGCTTGCTAAACTTATACAGGATTGTAGGACAAGAACTTCCAAAGCACTCAAATATCCACATTTCATCCTAGCAGGAGTTCCTCTACCTATTTCCCAGTCATTTCCCTATTTTGCAGTGCAGAGCACACCCGAGGAGAAAGTCATTGTTCTCAGAGAATCCTAGGCATACCTTCAAATAGCCTTGTAAAATTTCAAAAGATTACACTTCCATGCTTGTCTGAAAACTGTACTGATTCAAGTTCTATCGATTAATAGAAAATATTGCACAAAATACTTTAAGTCATTTCTGAGCAGGAGACTGAACATTGTAACATGCTACTCCTACCCATCTGCCTTGTACATTTCATTACTTTATGAAGGTAGTGTTTTCAAAGGAAAGGTGCCTACAAATGCAAAGAACAGAATTTTCTTGCTGTGGGGAAGGCAAGTCCAGCTGAGTTCCCGTCTCTTTCTAGCACCTACATTTACCACAATGATGCATGCAAGTTGGCTCTAAGGAGCTGTTGCTATAAATACTTTAGACTTTATTATAAAGTATGCTGTTCTCAGTGACTTCAATGACATTGGGACTGTACTGCTCCTTGTACTACAGGTTTTAAGCATTTTTATTTGCAAGCAGGGCATGGAGAAGCCCAGGAACTTAGAATCAAGAAAACAACTTGGTTGCTTTTGGTTCTAAGTTCTCCCAGTTACATATGATTTGTGAATATGCAAACTGCATATTCCTTTCTGCAAAACCTACATGGTGTGAAGAAGCTTAAGCCTAACTCTGATCTGTCACACAACATTTCTCACTTCTTTTGTATCTGAACTCCAGCCATTTACACCCTTCTCTGCCTTTAAATAATCTGAGCTTAATCTTTGTACGAATGTTGCTGCAAGCATTTAATCATGTACTCCAAAACATTTCTATCAACTTTAATATCGCCGTTATTCTAGGCGTCGTGACCCAATTGTGCATATATTCTTAGGAATTACTCTTTGTTAGTTTTGATAAATGTGTTAGGGTTGTAGGAACCATTTTTAATCAGCATTCCAAAAATGACTTCTCACTTGCTTTCCAAAGGGTGCCTCATTAATGTTAAGAACTTGAATAGCACCCAGGAGGAAGTTGTCAGTTAAATTCTCTTATAATACTCTAAATCTCCCACATAAATAATTCATTATCATAGTAGGTAGTTGAAAGATTTCACTTCTAAGAACTTTTTCAAAGTGTGAGAACCCCAGAAGTCCATTCTCCCCACCCCCCCCAATGTTTAACAACTTACTGTAGTAGAATGCAACCTTGGTGTGATAAAAGAGGAAAAGAATATATGCTGCTTCTAGAAATCATCACGTTTTTATCTTTGCAAATTTTAAAATTAGCGATATGCATTCCAGAGCTGAAAAATAATCCACTGCTTTCAAAGTACTAAATGCTGCTGCTACTTATTATGTTGATGCAATTTATCTACATGTGCTCTTTGCTAAATTTTTGTTTGGTGTATTGTTCTATCATGGAGGTTTGCATTAGATTCTTGATTAAATCACATTCACTACTCCTTCTACCAATGTAAAGCAGAAGGTTGAAAAAAAAGTTTGACTTTTATCACTATCTATGAAAATCACATGGTTTTACACCCATGCCTTTTGGGTTATACTTTAGTATCTTTGCCTACCAATATATTTCCATTGTCCTGCTCCAAATGAAGCCAAAATGAACTTGGCTTCCGATTACTGGGTGGTAGAGAGGGAGGAGTGAGCAAAGTTTGGTAGTCTTGGAACAGTGGCAACCTACCAAATTAGATGATGTGGAAACAGGAAAGTCAGGGACCAAAACAGGGAAAGTGAGGCTTTAATTACAGGAAACAGCCAGGAAGTTTTAAAGTACTTAACATACCCGGAGGGCAATATACTGCCAAACCTTCACACATCTCTAGGATCTAGGGATGGTTTCAGATGTATTCTCGGGAAGGACTTCTTTTTCAAGGGCTACATAAGATTTAAGAAATATTCATAAAGGACAGTTTAAGAAAAGTAGGGTTTTTCCCCTGCATCTATCAATGCATAGTGCAAACAGATGGCACCAGTGTTGCTGTTATTGTGGAAAAATAAACTCGCAAACTGCTGCATAATAGTCAAAAGGCTTATTTGATGGAAAGGTTATGCAAACGTAGATTGGGAAAAAATGCTGGGGGAGGAGAAAAGTCAACGGGACTGAAATAGCTTTCTGAGAGAAGCTCTTCTTTCACAAGGGTTTTAAACTTTTAACGAATTTCTTATGTTATATTGCATGCTATTTTATTGGTACTCCTATCTAGTAAATACCATTTGATGTGAGTCAAAAAATGGAAGAGTTGTGCAAAAAATTATTACTCAAGATTTTCACTGAGAGAACCATTGAGTCAAAACTTCTGATTATTTTAATCACTGGCACATCATCCTGGGAGATTTGCATAAATATTTTGATTATATCGTTTGAATTAATATTCTGCAATACATCTGACCATCTTGGGAAAGATATTCAAGGCTCAGTATGAAAATGAAATTGTTACATAATCCAGCAACAAAAACAAAAACCAACTCCATGAATGCTGCCTTCCAACAGCAGCAATTAGTTATAGCTGGATTTTAATTTGGCCAAGAAGTGTAAGGAATGATACACATAATTATACTCAAATATAGCCATTTAGCTATATAAAACAATATTTTCCTTTATTGGAAAATTGGAATAGCATTAAGTGACCTGAAAGGGAAAAAACATTTAAATAGAATACACAGCTGAACATTAGCAACAAAGGGACGATAGTAGGTGAAGAGTAGTGGAATAGATTATAAGTAATAAATGATGGAACACAGTCCCAATAGCAGCAATTAAGACTCTTAAGTTAAAATATGTAATCTCTAATACTTTCTAATTTTTTAATATATAATTTAACAAAAATGTAATACTTTTCTAGACTGAATTGCAGACATCAGGGAATGAGGTCTCTTAGCTAAATGAATAATTGTTCATTACATAATTTAAATTGATTTATTTTGTTAATATGAAAAACAATTTCTTTTTATTGTGTTCTTTATAATGCAAAAAACAGAAGAATGTAGGGGGGGGGAATTCCCAGAGAGTGGATTTTTTTTAAAATTCATATTTATATGCCGCCCTTCTCTGGAGATTCAGGGCGGCTTACAATTTTTGGGATGCAACCCAGTGTGCTCAGCAATAGCCTTCATTCCATTGTATATGCCTGCTTATTACTAAGCGGCATTTTTACAAAGTCAGCTTATTGCCCCCAACAATCTTGGGTCCTCAATTTACCTACCCCGAGAGGATGGAAGGCTGAGTCAACCTTGAGCCTGGTGGGATTCGAGCCTGCACTAATTGCAGGCAGCTGGAACTAAGTGCTAGGCGTTTAACAGCCTGCACCACCAAGGCCCCATTTTCCTTCCACCCCAGTCATCAGACTTCATTCCCATCAACTAATCAAGAAAGTTTAGCTGGTTTCTTTGTAGCCGGGAGTTGATCTATTTATCTATACAGTTTACAGACAAACAAATTGTGGGTGGCAAGAGGAATTTAGATAATAACATGGAATGTACATATTAATTTGAGTTCCAATACATTGCAATACAAGCTCCAATATTGCCATGGTTCGATGATTTGTATGCAATGGGAATTATAGTATGCAAGCTGGTATATGCCAGCTTCAGAATTTTGTAGTTCTCTGGGAAGCTGGACTAAAGTTAATTCAGAATCTTGAAACAGTAGCCAGGCAGGGAGAGGCAATTAGTTGCAGGAAGGATACGTGCAGGAGGAATCTAATCCATGAACCAAACCCCTCCTCCTATGTTTATGAATCATAGAAAGGAAAAGTGGAGAGTTTGTAGTCCTTTTCAGCTCAAATCAGCTTTCAAAAATCCAAGGGCAGGGATAGGAGCAAAGAGCTGGCCCCATTCCAACCTCCCACATGCTATAGCTATCCAGCGGACCTGAGAACAAGAGCAGATAATTTGGATGGTACTTTTGACCAGTTTGCTGAATACTAACAACTCTCTGTTCAAAAACTATCCATTTCTGTGAAAAAGACCACATGGCAGAGGTGGTATCCAGCCAGTTCTGATAGGTTCTGGAGAACCGGTAGCGGAAATTTTGAGTAGGTCGGAGAACCGGTAAATACCACCTCTGACTGGCCCCGCCCCCATCTATTTTCTGCCTCCCGAGTCCCAGATGATTGGCTGGGTCTTCTTTTGTTGCTCTGCACAGGAGAATGGAGCTGGAAAGCAGGTTAGTGGGGTGGGGTGGAAATGGAGATTTTACAGTATCCTCCCCCTGCCCCTCCCACCAAGCCACTCCCACAGAACTGGTAGTAAAAACATTTGAATACCACCACTGCCACATGGCACTTAGGAAGCATGAATTCAAGCCAACCCTGATAAGTTTTACATCACCTCTCGCAAAGATGTGGAGAAGGCAATAACATCAGAGCTAAAAAAATATCTGAGAGAGAATCCTTAGCATATGGATACACTGGCCAGAAAGCATGTTTAACAGCAGAGAGTCAATAAAGCACATTCAGTCAAGGGTCTTCTTCTTCATTCATGAAAGTGTGAATTAGAGTATCAGCTTGCACAAAATGGAATTTATTTGAAATACGTTTACTGGAAAAAACAAAGAACTGTACTGGTGCTCTAGGAGACTTGAGCAATACCATGAGAGCAACAGAACAATTCAAAATGTGAAACTGTTCACAATTAGTAAGAACGAGTATGTATCAAAAAGTAATATTTAGAGAATTACAATGAAAGAGTGGCATGAGAAGGATACAGTACACATACAATCATAAATAATGTTGATTGAAGTATTCATAGCATATTTTCACAGAACCAAATATTTAGTTAATATATTTCATGGTTGAAGGAATTTTTGCCAGTGTAGTTTATCCAATATTTGCCTATTTGCTTGGGTTCCTAAAAAATATTAAAAAGTTTTTAGTACATCGACAGGTATTTCCTCTATTAAAATAACTTCACAGCCAATACATCAGAATATACATAAATAGTATTGCCAACAATTTAATAAGACAGTTATCCAATAAAAATAAATAAATCAAGATTAATGTGATAAACCTTATTCTTGATATATCCATGCAGACTTCTGCTAATTGCTGCCTTGTTTTCAAGGTACTTGCCGATCAATCCTTTTGTGAGGTATTTAGAACCTTTCCAGATATCAGTATCAGACTGATTGGGTTTTTACAGTTTTATTTAATTGTTTAAGAGATATCCATTAGGGCTGCTTTCTTTGTTCCTGCTCTAAAGTAGTAATCTGTACTTTTTTTATTTCCAGTATCTCTCTCAATTCACCATAGTTCCTGAACCCATATTTGCCTTTCTAGAATGTCTTGATGATGATGATGATGATGATGATGATTTTCTTTCATACCTCCATTAACTGGTTAGATGTATGGAGGAGAATGTTGACTGGGTTAATGTAGAAGCAGAGCACTTTTTCCAGCATCTTGGCTCCTTGTCTGGCTAGTTATGGCCAGAGAGCAGACAGTGAATATTTACTTATTTAATTATTGCTACATTTATCTCTTGCCTTTACCCCACAGGCAAAAGAGCATTTCCTCCTCTTATTTTTTTCCCAGCAGTAATTGGTTGGGGCTGAGTTTGGGCTGAGAGAGAGAGTAAGAGACTCAAAGTCACCCAGTGAGTTTCCAGGAATGAAGCGGAAGTTGTAAGTGGATTTCTCCATTTGTAGTCCAACCTTTTATCCACTATACAACCCTAGGCTCTGACAGATGTTAGCTCAGCTGCCAGTGGATGATGTTTATTTATTTACTCAAATACATGCAGACAGCAGGTAGACCTGCAGATATTTTCTTTGGTATCTTATCAATCCCCTTGCTCCTTTTATTCTTAAAAAAATAACTTTAAAATGGACTCAAATTTAAAATACTGCCTTTGGGCATTCTTTAAAAAATGTTTTAAGGAAGATGGCTAGCTATTGCTCACTAACTGGTTTGAAAATGTGCCCACTGATCAGGAACAACCCCCCCACAAAATAAGATGAGGTGATAGAAGCATTTAAGGATGAAGCAGGAAGCCACTTTGCCTGTTTCCTATCTTCTAAATGGGTGTTATTTGATTAATGTCCAACAGGGCAGCCCTGAATTGACAAGCCTTGGAGTAACTATTTATGAGAAGATCCAGTACAGGTAGTCCTTGACTTACAACCATAATTGAGCCCAAAATTTCTGTTGTAAAGTGAGACCTTTCTTAAGTGAATTTCCCCCCATTTTATGACCTTCCTTGCCATGGTTGTTAAGTGAATCACTGCGTTTGATAAGTTTGTAACATGGTTGTAAAGTGAATCTGGCTTCCCCATTGATTTTGTCAGAAGGTTGCTAAAGGGGAACACATGACCTTGGGAAACAACAACCATCATAAATACGAACCAGTTGCCAAGTGTCTGAATTTTGATCACATGATCATGGGGATGCTACAAAGGTTGCAAGTGTGAAAAATGATCATAAGTCACTTTTTTCAGTGCCGTTGTAACTTTGAACGGTCACTAAATGAACTGTTGTAACTCAAGGACTAGCTGCATATGCTTTCAAAATGTCAATGTGGCCACCAATCTAGAAAACTTGTCCCACTGGGAGCACATAGGTGCTGCTGGTAAGCCTGTGAATTATTATTAAATCATGAAAAATGGAAAAGAAATTAAAAAAGAAAAAAAACGTACTATTACTGGATGGTAAAAGGCTACATCTTCCAGAGATAAAGGCATAGCAATAATGTCCTTCTCACCAACAGCAGATGCTTTCTCATCTTCAACCCTGTTGGGCAAAATAAAACTAGAAACCAACAGCTGTATTAGTAATTATATCTTCAGTTATCCATTTATCATGGCGTCATGGTATAAAGTAGCTGACAGAAGCACTGAGATTTTGTGTTCTAGACATCCTGTTTTTACATAATGTTAGGCAGTCCTCAATTTACAAACACAACTGAGATCAGAATTTCTATCCTTAATTGTGGTCATACAGCGTGATGTCACATGATTGCATCGCTTTGCAATGGCAATCTTGACACATCCTGCTGCCATTGTTTAAAGAGTTCCACTGAGGACTTTTGCTGAGGACCCATCCCAATTGAAGCCATTCAATTGATTCCTTCTCCAACTCCCCCCACTGACCTTTCTCCTTCCTACCTCTGCCTTTGGGCTATTCTGCACCTTGCCCTGCAGGATGGCAAGCAACCTCACAGACTTGGGGCTACTTGCCATGTTGTGGCTTGGGGGCATCTTGGCACGTAACCCCAATTCCGGCTTGAATCCCAAGCCACAGCCACAGCCACTTTTAACAACATGGCAAAAAGCCATAGTGCCCCAGGAAGGCACAGCAGTGCCCTACAAAACTGCAACCTCAGCTATCCTTACCTAGTCACCTTTGCCACCCTGGACTGTGAGGCCCTTTCTGTCCTGCGCTTTACAGACCCAGCTGACCATCTTCTTGCTCCCACTCCTGATGTGGTCTATCTCCCTCTGCCCTTTGCAAGACAGCTATTGATCACGTGAGGCCATCTTTCCCAGGTCTCATGAGGAAGCTGTCATGGATGGCCTAGGGAAGAAAGCCTTGTGTGACCAGCAGTTGCCTCACAAAGGGCCACAGCAGGCATGTTTGATCAGCAACAGGAGCAAGAAAATGGCAAAGGTCAGGTGGAGAAAAGAGGCGAAAGAGTGTAGAGGACCAAAAGGACATAGACAGGAGGAAAATAAGCAGGTAGGAGGAACTGTAGCTTTCCCACAGTTATAAGTGAAGGTGGACTGCCAAGCGCCTGAATTTTGATCACCTGTAACTTCAAACAGTTGCCGAATAAATGGTCATAAGTAAAAAACTATCCGTGCGTTGCTTATACATTCAAAAAGCGAAAGTCAATCAGCATACAGTAAATAGATATTGAGCAAACACAAGAGCAAACCTTAGAATTTCTAGCTCCAAGTAAATGACAACTATTAATCTCGGTCTTACTCATCGTGTGGTTTACTCAAACCATTTCTAATTTAGAAATTATGGTAGGTAATTTTGTTAGCTTCATAAAGAAATCACTAGTATATGAAATCCAGCACCTTCATCAGCAATGATTCTCTAAAAACAGTAGATGGATATTTTTCGCATTGAGCTTTACGAATATATTCTATAAAACGGTTACTGAATTTTGCCTCCACCAAATTTTATACCGGAGAATAGGAAGCATATCCACTTGGTCCATTAACAGGATGTGGCTAATCAGCAGCCTTAAAGACAAAAAAAACCTTACGTATCAACATGTTTCTTTTGCTTCAACAACTTTTTCTTTTCTTTTGGAATTCTGAGCATTTTGGGAGAGTCTTTCTGATGCATTTCTTGCTGCTTTGCATGAATTAAACATGGAACTGCGTTTTCTTCTATTAGCATCTTATTGCATTTCAGTCTGGACTGTTCATGACCATTTGGAAACAAATACTCCATCTTGAAATCACAAAAACAAAGGGGTTCCCCCCCCCCAAAAAAGTCAGTTGAAACAATTTCACCCTATTAAATGTGAACTTGAATATTTAACATAGTTAGTTTGATGCATATTTTAATTTATGCTGTAACAATTTTATTGGAAACATTAGTGTTTTGATATTCTTTTGTCAATGGGTTTGTGCAATGATGAAAAATGTATGAATGCTAAATTTTTATTGCTAGTTTTCATTTTTTATTGCTGCGCTCATCCAAAATATCATCCATAGGAAGATGCAAATTATGAAAAAGTATCATATAAAAAAAATTAGATAAAGCAGCTTTTAAAACTCATAACAATATGCACATCATACTAATCATATTGCTGTTAGAAATGTTATGTTTGCAGAAAAAGTGAATTTTTAAGGATGCTTCTATGTCTGTCCAGTTTATTTATTGTTGCTAGTACTATGTTACAGGTTTCTTCCTAGACATCTTTCAAAATTCACATACTTCAAGTCATAAATTTGACCCTTTACCAAACTTTCAAAATATCATTGGCACTGAAATATAGACTATAACTGCCCACTAACCTGGAATAATGGATCACATTGTTGTGATTGGAAAATATACAGATAACCTCAAATTTAAATATACTGACTTCCAAAAAGCATGGCCAAAGACAGAGTCTATCTAGTGGGAGCTTTAGTTTGATGTCTTCATCAGAAATGAGTATTAACTTTCTCTTAGCAGATAAATGGTTGACAGATGAGCTTTTGAACATTCAAAACCAAATTCTGAATATAAAATATCCCCATTAATACACTGTCATTTTATTTCTGGGAATGCTTTTCTAAATCATATTGTTATATTTGTTATATTTCATTTAACATCAAAGACAACAAAAACAAAATTCATTAGGAAGCATGTATATTAATGATAATCTATAACAGAGGTGTCAAACTGGCGGCCCATGGGCTGGATGCATCACATGGAGGTCACGCCCATTCCAGGTCCGTGAATGGGAAAAATGTTGCAAAACATCATGTGACAACAATGTGACACTGCAAGTTTGACACCCATGATCTACAATATGGCTACAGGAAACATGTAAATGTAAATCTTAACACAGAGAGAATAAGATTGATACTAACCAGATCATGGACACTTTGCCCTTTCCTGATATCTGAAAACTGACCACTTTCCTTTAGGAGCCTATTTCAACAGTAATCAAAAACAAGACAAATTAAGAATAGAAATAGCTAGTATCTCCTTAAAGGACAAGACACTTCCTAACTTGCTTCAGTAGCAATTCTTCCAGGAAAATAAGGGCACCAAAGATTGCTGTTGGTACATTTGAAACTGGCCAAGAATCTCAGTGTCATCTGTACAAAAAATAACTCTTTGGCATCATTTTTTATATTAGAGAATCCTGAAAATATAATTAATGCAATGCAAAAAAAATTAAAAATTCATTTCACCATTTTTTTAAAAAAGAAATCTGATTATACTCTTGATAAGCCAAAGGGGGAAAATGTCACCTAAAACTTATGTATTACAAATGAAATAAATCAGAATAATTATTGATTCTAGCACTGTTACAATGCTGTTTATAATTATTTTCATCTGTTCTTATTTTAAGACATTACTCACTTTCTCCACTGTGAAATATTTTCTTATCTGAGAAGGAAGTTTCAAATTGCTCTTTTCAATTCCCGCAGACATAATCTGGCTGTTTTTACAATCTGGGCTGTGCTGACTCTTTGGGGTTTGTTCATTTTAATTTTGGGGGTTTTAATTCTAATTCGGCTTATAATTGTTTAATATGTTTTTAGGTAATTTATTGTTATTGTTGTATTTTAGCTGTGAGCCGCCCCGAGTCCTTTCGGAGAGGGGGCGACATATAAGTCGAATAAATAAATAAATAATAAATAAATAAATAAATAATATTAAATATAATTGGTATGATTAAATCAATGTCATGTAATTTTTTCCTTTGGGTTCATGCAAAGAAAGCCAAACTCTCTAAAATGAGCCTCTCCATAGCTATACTAATAAATAAATGTAGAATAAGTCAATTTATAATATGGTATATAGAAAACAAGTGTTGATGTGACATTACATACAAAAATAACTTAATGCTACCATTCATGTTGATTTTAAAGACCACAGTTCTTTTCTAAGCACGATTTGGATATGTCAGAGACATTAAAAAACAAACTTAAATACATTAATACAGTCAAATGTTTACTTTCTCCCACTCTCCAAAAGAATAAAATGTATACAAATGCCCCCTTTGATAGTCTTGCAATTCAGCTTTCTTAAATTTGTTAGAGCCAATTTGTAGGTTGCTATATCCTCATTTATTGCAATCACTGTCTGCTGAACACAATGATCCCCACGTTCTGTGGACATGACAAGACACAAGTTCCTCTTCCTACCTTTGAAAGTATAGAAATATATTTCAGTAATTGGGTTAGTGATCAACTTATCTTTGGTTCCAAGGTGGGGCAAAAGTCTGATGTTACTTGGCCAACTCTGCCGGGAAACATTTTAGACCAGGGCTAACCAGATGTGGTCCCAATGAATGCAATTAAGATATTTAAGTACTTTAATCCTGATTGTGTGTCACCAGGTTATTGTCTCTTAGTGACCACATAAAGTTCTCCAAGATGACCCATCTACAAGGCAGCCCTTCAAGTCTTCCAATGATACACCCAGGGTTACTGTAATTGTGTCTATCCACCTCATCATCTTTTCATCTTTCACTCCAGTAAGCTCTTTCAAAGCTTCAGCTACACTGTTAGAAACTTTGCATAGATTCTAAAAGTCGGTAACAAACATTTCCAAAGCGAAATGAGTATTGCTCTAATAATTATAATCCACATCTTATAACTCACCTCTTGGACAGTGCCATTTTAATAAGGGAAAAATAATACAAATGATTCAGACAATGAAGATGCATTTCATGCTTCCTTCTTTTATCTGATTCCTTCTGTCAATAAAAAAAAAAGTCAGATTTGCGCTGGAAATCTGGAACCCTGGCTTTAATGCCATTTATTAAACAAAAGACAGGGCACTGGGAAGAAACTGACAGAGAATTTCAAACCATTTATGCATTCATTTTATTATCCTGATAATTGCTCAAATCCAACCCCCCATATACAATTTAGATATTTTTCCATAATCAGCGTGCAGTGCAGAAATTCAAATGAAAGCATCCCAATCCAGTTTCTACTGGAACATATCTTATGAATGAAAGTCCCTGCCTACTCTATTGTCAAATTCACTGTTTGGAAGCTCTTTCTAACATTCCACTGAAATCTACCTTTCCCTAACTTACAAAGATGATCCCAGGTTTTCCACTCTAGAATCAAAGTCTCTAGGATCAAAGGATCAATTTTCTTCCAGATGATGTCCTTTCAGTTACTACCTCTCTCACATTCCTAACCAGCACCATCATCTTTCCCAAGGACTACACATTTCTAGCTCTGTCAGTCTCTCTCCACAAGACTAGTCCCCTGATTGTTTTCATTGGTCCAACTTGGTCCAATTTCCCTTAATTGTTCTTAAAGTATGGAACCAATAACTACTAAAAATTGGGATCTGATCAGAGAGGACTAAAGTGGAACGATTACTTCCTATAATTCGAATTTATACTTAGAAATATAGAAAACTGACAGCAGAAAAAGACCTAGTGGTCCATCAAGTCTGTCCTTTGAGGGTTTTTGTTTGTTTGTATGTATGTATGTATGTATGTATGTATGTATGTATGCATGCATGCATATATATACAGACACGCACGATTATTTTTATTCTATTTTTAATTTTTGTCAGATGGGTTCTGTTGATACAATCAAAAAGTACATTTCAAAAAGTCATATAATACTGCTAGGTCATCATCCATTTATAATCAACTATTCCAAGATCTTTTTCACAGTTATAATTACTATTACCAAGCCACTATTTCCCCATCTTATAGCTGTGCATTCAATATTATTTTTCCTAAGTGAAGAAATATGCATATGTCTAAGTTCAGTTTCATTTTCATACTTTCATTCCATTTCTTTAACCTTATCAATATATTTTGAATATTATTTACATGTTCCAGCATAATCAGATTAAGTAACGACTAGTTCAATAAGTTATTTGAGAGAGGGTTTTTTTGTATACATTAAATATATAAAGCTAGTTTGTATGGGTTGTAATATCTCAATATGTTGCTTAATAGATTATCAAAACTTTCAGGTGTTCAGTTGAAATCTTACCTCAATTATTGATTAAATGGAGAATCAGAAGGAAGCCAACTTTAGCTTCCATGTGCCCTGGGAGAGTAATAAAATATTGACTCTCCTTAAAGTACTGCAAGGAATATATGATGAGTGAATATTCTAAAGTAGCGTTTCAAGTCCATGTCTTTCTTCCCCCCTCTTCTTCTTTTCACTATTTTAACATAAGGACACTATGACAATCCTGCTCAAAGTATATTTACCATATCAGTGACCTACTAGAAAATTATGGTTTAGATACTAGTCAAAATATATAGATTTTATACCACAGCAAACATGTCCTTATGTAATATCTGTTAGGACTATTTCACATTATTATTGATCAAAACCTTTATAAAAAAGGCATGTTATATATTTCATTAAACTAAGGAGAAAACAATCCATCTGATTCCACCACCTTCCAGGTTCTGCTCTGTCCTTGTTAATGTTAATTCTAAATACTATTGAATAAAAATGATCAGACCATCTAATAGAACTTTAAATAAAGAAAACTAAATGTATTTTGCTATTGTCTCTAGCGTCACTAATAAATGTAGTGTAAAAATCTATTCCTTCATACATTATGACTGATTCATCCGGACTCTATAATATTTTCAATTTTTGGTGCAACAAAAGCATATGACCATGTTTTCATAACATTAAATATGATGGTGGACTCTTACTTTTGCGGCAGCAAATTTATTTGCTTTTCCTGTTCTATGTGGGAAAAGTGTTAATTTGAAAAAAGCTTTAAAAATCCATGAAACAGATTTCAAAAGAACAAAAAAAGGCAGCCAACGTAAAGCAAGGTTTACAGCCCTAATAGGGAGATAACCAACAATCTCACTCTGCTCTGCATAATTGATTGGGTAGCTTGATTGTATCCTCCTGCAGCCTAAGGCCATAGAATAAAATGCAAGTGGGAAATGGCATTTTGAATAAAGACAATGTTGACACAAACCTGGAGCCAGCCTCTGTATGATTAAGGATACCTTCCTAAAAGCACCTTTCTCCAAAATTCAGTGACCTTTGGCCTTCTTTACAAGCAGAGCTATATTTTTCTACTTTAGGTAAGAGCTCAGTAGGATCAATGGCTGTATCCTGTTTTTATCAGTCCTGAAAGACCTGGGTTAAAGGTAGGTTTAAGGGTGTTTGCAGGACACTATTTTGGGCTGTTCTTAGCAAAGTTTTAATGGTACTATGCCCAACTCAAAGATGGCCATCTCAGAGGGAACAGCCAGCTTCAAAAAGCAGTTAAGTCCCAAGAGCTTCAGATAAGAATGTGAAACCTACCCCTCCCCTTGACTTTGTAGTTCTCTAATCACCTTAAGTAAAGAAGACTTGTGAATCTCTGTGACAGGGAGGAGCTGATGGCCCAGTAGCCTACCCTTCTTGTGTAGACGCCTTCTACCCAGCCTTCATTACAAAATTATCATAAGAAAAGGCAGTGCTTCCCTTCAGTTCTCAGCTTGATCTTGAAACTTCAGAAATTCTTCTTCATACTGTAAAACTTTGGTGTCTCTCCAGGTGAAGAATAAAAATAAATAACCCTGCCCCCACCTGCATACACATGCATATATACAAACATAGCCATTTCCATCCCACAGTTACAATTTGAGGATAGAAAGATGGGGGTAGGACAATGCAAACCTGGTGAAGAGGAGCTGAAGAACACGCCACCTGCTGAGATTTCAATAGTTCCCCTTGCTTTTTCCCCACATCAGAAAGCAGGAACTGCAGAGGGGGAGAAGGAGAGTTTTTAAAAATCCCTATGAAATTTCAATCTACCTTAACACGTTTCTCTGTAACATAAAATAAACAAACCATACAACCAGTTATTCCCAGTGTAACATAAATATAGCTGTAGATTTTATTAGCATTAATTTATTGCAGTATAAAAACTAATTACATGATCCTATAATGATCAAAGGTGTAAAAAAAACACTGCCTGGTGATAAATTATCTGGCCTTCTACTGTATTGCATTTAATAATACTTTTAAGTTTTGTTAACTGTACACTAGACTATTGTCTGGTTTGGGAACTGATGTTACTATACTTGTTTTTGCTGGAATGAAAATTGGCACTTACGATAAATGACAAATCCTATTTTATTTGTTGGATATTTACATAGTGAACATTATAAATCTTATGTTGCCAAGCTTTTTCCTTCTTTGAATGTTTTTGTGTTCCAAGATGGAAACATTTAGGCCATTGACTCAGCAGGACAAATAAGACATTATATTAATTGGTGGTTTTTATGAATACTGTATTTAATTCCACCACTTTAATTTGGAAGAAAAAAGATGCAGAGTCCTGATCTAGACTTAGTCTCCTGATTCAGACTATATAGCCTTGGTTCCCCAGTTACAATTAGTTCTTGAAAACTTGGTTTATAGGATATAACATGTTGATCTAAATCAGCTGTCTCCAGTCAGGCACCTTCCAGACAAGTTGAGATGCAGTTCCCAAAATTACCACACAAGCCAGAAATGATCAATGAATGCACAATTGCCTAAATATTATGCTCCTTTGTAAAGATTCAGATAGTCCTTGGTTAATAATGGTAATTGGGACAGGAATTTCTGTTGCTAAGCAATGTGGTCATAAAATTCAATGTCATGTGATCACATCACCTAGCCACTGCAATCCTAGCAACCCCCATTGCTGTCATTAAGTGGATCACACTCAGTTGTTAGGTGGTGATTCACCTCAATCCAAGCCATTCCCAGCTTGGTCCCTGAAGCCCCAAGCTTTAATAAACTGCAATAAGACTGCCTCCTCTTGAGTTTCTCCCATTCACCTATTACCCCACCTCTCTTTTTATGGTTACCCTGCATAGTGGTACTCAGTGGGAGAAGGGTCTAATACTTAGTGCTGAAGTAGAGCTGGTCTCAGCCAGCTGCTGCCACCTTGAGACCTCTACTTCAGCCCCAATATTGCTGGCATTGCCATTGCAATGAGTGCTGGCCAGCTTCATGATGCAAAATCATAGCTGCACCAGTGCCGAGCCTAGCTCTAACTTCAGCTGCCCTGCACTCTACCAGCCTTGTGCTCTACCAGCCTTGTGCTCTGCCAGCCCTGCCACCCCCACTTGACCTCTGCCAACTTCTCCCATCCTACCTTCTAGATGTATTCCTTACTTACTGAACTCAAACTCAAAGTTGCGACAACTCAAAATTATGATAGTGCTGAACAAGTGGTACCTACGATCTGTTCTTGAAGTTTCAGCTATTGTCATGCCTTCACAGTCATGTGGTCACAATTCAGGCACTTGGTAAATGTCTCACACTTACAATGATTGTGGTGCCCTGTGGAACTGACCAGCCAGCAGGGAAAGTCTCAAGTCATTCTGGTAAGTCCCTATCCTTGGCATTCCTGCACATTGCGTTGCCACCCTCCTTTCCTTGGCTTCCCTACACTCATACCTTGCCACATCTGTTAGCCCTTCCAGGTAAATTAGACAGGAAATAATTAGATGGGCTAATTCTATTTCATTATAAGTCTAAATAGAATCTTGCAAGTCTGAGGACCCAAACTTTCTGCGGTCAATAAAATAGTCTTTAATTCCCAACCTATATATCTCTTCTATCTTCTATGTGTTGATGTTCTGATCTTGATCCTACCTAATTTTCTCTATTCTTGCATTAAAAATTCCTGTGCATCATAACATCAATGCAGGTTGCAAAAGCTGCAGAGGAAAAAGAAGGGAAGGAACTTTGCCCTATTAAATTAAGTGAGAAAGATTTGGAGCTGTTACACTCTCACCCACTGAAATAAAGGCGCATCATTGGAATGTGAACAGAATGCCAATCTTATTCTTTCTTACTTGAACAGATCTGGCATATTTGTTTAAGTGGTGCATAAAGTCATAGATTAATAAATACCCCTGGGTTTACAATTTGTTTTTCTGCTAGAGGACAAGGCTTGCTAACCCAAAGCCAGGGCAAAGTTTGCGGTAAACTTTTTCAGTCAGATTCTCAGACAGCATGTAGATCCTCACATTCATGAATTTCTTCCAAGGCACTGGAGTGGGGAGAGATCCCCAGAATTGTGGTAAAATTGAAATTGTTAGTGAGCAAGCTATTGTTATATGCATAGGGAATATTTTAAACTGCATTAAGTACAATTAAAATTGATCTGTCATTTCCCTCCTTTTATTTTTCTATTCTAGACAAACTTTTTGGATTGCATGTCACTCAAGGATGTCCACGGAGGAAGGGAGTGTAAAAAAAGTGACAGCTCTCTGATCAAAGTCCTACCCTGTTTTATGAGCTTCATGTGATTGTGGCTTTCAAGGTAACTTTTTAATCCCACCCTCTGAATATCTTTGATGCCATTAAACATTAGTTTTCTTAAACCATTGATCTAAACAGTGAACCAGGTCTGTAGGTACCTAACAAATCTTTTAAATACAATATTTTATTTATTTAGAAGATTTATATGGCTGCCCACTCATTTTCAGTAACTCTGGGCACCTTACAAAGAAGAAGTGAAATGTGCTTTGTTCTAGCATAGGGATGATGTTTTGTATTATAGGAAAGATACTATTGAAGAATTTTATTTTTTTCCCACCATGTTTCAAACTAGTATGTCATTTTTAAATATCAAAAACCTCTTTTTGAAGAGAACAGGCACAATTCTACCTAAAAGTTTAACCTTTTACTGTGTTTTTAAATATGCTCCAAAGTGACACTACTGAATTCATTTGCTCTGGTATGAAAGTGGAGCAAATATTTAATTTTCTTTCTCTAGAATCTACACTAAAGTGGTTTGCTGGAGCTCAGTTGTGCCCATTTTATTTGGATGATTAACATCATTATAAAATACTTTTCTCCAGTTACATGTTCAAGTAACTGCAATTCATTATGATATCTGCAAAAAGGATACATATGCTTCAGTGTAGCCTGTTTGTATAGTGTTACATCAATTTTAAAAGAGTCTTTAAAGGGCTTTTGATTTGCAACTGCACTTTATTTTTAAAAAAGATATTTATTTTTTAATCTTAAAAAAATTGGACTGATTTTCTCCTTTTCAACACAAAATGGAATTAGCCCGTAGAATTTAAAGAGATTTAAAAATTTGTACAATTTCCCACATCTTCCTGAATAATTCAAAAGTTTAAATTTGATACAAAGATCATAGCATAAGAACTAATAATTTATTGCAAAGGCAAACTGTGGAAAGTTATTTGTTGCCTTAGAAACCTTTAACTCTGGATTTCCTGCCTTCTAGGTGAATCCAACTTTACTTGTAAACATTACATCAATGTTGTCCTTTGTTCAGGATTAAATGCAGCTGTTAGTTTTTAGCTAGGAAAATGCTATTGAAAAGTTTTCCTCAATCTCAATTTCCTTCCATGTCTACTTATGTGGAAAAACATTTCCATGCAACAAAAAGGGAGGGTGGGATCCTACTGCCATATTTTTTCCCCTGCAAAAAGGCTGCCTCCTCAGCAGATATCTTAAGGTACCTGAAACAACTAATTAAAGAAGGAAGTGGTCAAAGTCATTCTTCTTTGTAGACTTCAAAGGTGATCCCCTTGCCTTCCTCCTCTTTACATTTTACTGTCTGTCTCTCTGCAGCTGTCAGCTTACCCTGAGAGTTTCGTGGCGTCAAACCTGCCTCCTCCTGCTCCATAAAGTGACAGTCTTGGGTTGGTGGAATGCAGGTGTAGGAAAGGGAAAAGACCAAGATGGGCCTGCTAATGATTTCTCTGACACCCCATGCTGGGCTGCTAAAGAAAGAAATCTATGCCCATTTCTCTTTGTTTGGTCAGA
This sequence comes from Naja naja, assembly GCA_009733165.1. Lineage (NCBI taxonomy): Eukaryota > Metazoa > Chordata > Lepidosauria > Squamata > Elapidae > Naja > Naja naja. The sequence continues at coordinate 83,698,422 of CM019148.1, read as the reverse complement.
TATTCTAGGCTCTGCTGCCTCCCCCCCACCAAAGGAGCTGGTTTTTTTTTAAATAGGGCAAAGGCTCTATGTTAAAACGATGGCATCTTATCCAGGGTTTGAAAACTCTGAGCTTTAATTAGATACTGAAGTGGAGACAGGCAGCACCAAAGGCTTCTATTTTCTTGATAACTTCACGCTGCAAATGCTTCATTCAGAGTTAACCCCATTGCACCTTAGATTGGTTTGAAGAATGGAGGAAGTCAAATGAAAATCTGTGCTCCTGTGGACATCATATATCTCGCTTTCAGGCTAGCCGAAAATTAGGGTCGAGAGTTTTCATTTCATCACTACAAATGTTCTACTATTCAGCTAGCCCCCTTGATTTTTCAGTTTACATTCAAGTAAGCACAATGAAGCTAGCTATGGGTTGTTTGTAGGATAAGAAGGTCTGAATTTTCTTCCCTGTCTTCTAGATATGGATTTTAAAAAGGAAGCAAAACAGCTGTAATTGAAAACCCACTTACTAATCACTAAGTCACACTGCAGACCAAGTTATCTTGCAAGTAAAAAACAGTTACACTGCATGTGTCCGTGAAACCAATGGAATATATTAGCCGTGATTATCTAGAATCTTTGCTTTTGAGGAAAGGTAACAACCACCATTCAGCTAGGATGTTGTATTTGATTCATACTGAAAAATCTAATCCTGCTATGGATGGCATACTGAATTAAACTAAATAAAGGAGAATTAAATTAGCCAGATGTCTCATTAGCAGTATGTTCCTCTAAACCAGGGGTATCAAACCAGTGGTGGTATGCTACCGGTTTGGACTGGTTCATCTGAACTGGTAGTAAAAAAAGCCTCCTACGATCAGCTGAGAGGAGGAAATAAAGCCAGACAACCAGCTGAGAGGAGAAAGAAGATAAAAACCAGGATTGGCCCTCCCACTTGCCCTTGCGCTTTTCTCTTTATCCTCTCCGCTGATTGGTCCTGCAGGACTCAGCTGGTGTGCGGAAAGCTGCCTGCGCACGTTAGGCACATGGGTGTTAGGTGCGTGTACATTTGATCACTGAACTGGTAGTGGAACAGGTAGGATTCCACTGCTGTGTCAAACTCACATTGTCATGGTGGTGTCATGTGATGTATCAGGACTTTTTTCCCCTTTGCTAAACCGACATGGGCGTGGCCAGCGAGTGACGTATCCAGCCCATGGGTCGGGAGTTTGGCAGCCCTGCTCTAAACTAATAATAAAAAAAGCCAGGCATTTAAAATATTTTCAAACATTATTTTGGATCCTATGTTTTTATAAAATAAAGTACAGTTGAGTTTGTTTAAAAAGACTAAAGGGCAGATATTGCAAATGCTGAACATTGCTTAATGCATTTATGTGTCCTATCCACCAGTGAACATTTTTAATACTATCTCAATGTAATGCAATTGAAAAAAGGGTTCTAAACTAGTTCAAGGCAGAAAATATGTGAAAATTATAGTGTTAAGTCCTACAATAAATTTAATTCCATTAAAAAGAAAAAAACTATCAATTTCTTCCCCAGCATAGCTCAAAGTGGGTGCAATTTGTATCATTATCCTATCCACTGTAGTTCTTGCCTTTCCTCAATGTACTAGATGTGACCCCAGCTACTAAAAGTTTTGCTTCACAAAATTCCACAACTTACACAGTATAGATTTAACTCCCACAGTCTCCAGCTGGCATAGCCAAAGGCCATTAGGACTAGGTAGTGTAAGATCCAACACATCAGTAAATAAATTGGCTCTATGGAGGGAAAATATAATACACCAAATCCTTTAACAATGGAATAAAATTTTCCTTGCCTTCACTAAATGAATCTGCTCTTAATTCAAAATACATTTTCCACTAGACTGACCCATGAGGGTTATCCAGTTGCTACTGCTGCTTGTTCTCCACCACTGATTACATGCTTAGCTATTTGGTGGGTTGCAGAATTTACATGCTCTGAGCAGCTTACAACATCTTGCCAATGACATAATTACAAGGCTGGGAATTGGGATTTAGATCACATGCATAGCTTCATGACACTGCGTAGTCTGAAGAATTGTGATATGGAAGAGTTCTTTCTAAAAGCTAAAGACAAACAACTATTTAATTAGTGACCATTACAATGGCACTAAAAAGTGACTTATGACCATTTTTCACACGACTGTGGCAGCATCCCCATGATCAGGTGTCAAAGTTCAGACCCTTGGCAACTGACATGTATTTATGACAGTTACAATGACCTGGGATCATGTGATCACCTTTTGTGACCTTCTGGCAAACAAAGTCAATGGGGAAGCCAGATTCACTTAACAACCATATTACTGACTTAACAATTGTTGTCATTCATTTAACAACTGTTGCAAGAAAGTTCATAAAATGGAACAAAACTCGTCTAACAACTGTTATCTTGTTTGGCAACAGAAATTGTGGTGGTAAGTTGAGGATTACTGTATTTGTACCAGCTCTGATTCTTTTCAGGTTTTGCACTTGGAAATAGTTATAAAAATTATCATACTTCTACATTAATTTTTGAATCCTTTAAAGCAGGTGTTAATTCATTTGAGAAAAGTTTGGCAATGTTTCCCCACATTTTAACCAATATGGTAACCTTTCCATTTTGATTTTGTCCCCCACTTTTACCAGTTATTAGTCTATTACAATGGTATCAAATAATCCTTGTAACATGTTACTATGTATTCATTTATTACCTTTATAGGTTTTGCAACTAAGGATCAATTAGATAGCAAAATGGTAAGTGCTGAGATGGTGAGACTTTGGGATTTGTGGGGTCGATTTCTGGAATACATGGAGCATCTTATTGTTTCATGAACATTTCCTCCCTGTTTCTTCCACAGACATGGCCTGTACAATCTATCTGCTTCTCCTTCCTTCATATTCAGTTTCTGCCAGAAGAAGGTTCCAGGTGGCTTCCTTGAGACCACTTCTATCATCTTTAGAGCAGCTCACTCAGCTGGTGGTGGAGAATTTGGGCCAGGAGGCTTCAATTGGTCTCCGCTGGGTACAGCACTTTTAAGGTTTGGGGGCATCAGGAGGGGGCTTCTTAATTTCAAAGCTAGAGGCAGTACACATACCAAGATTATGTGAGAGATGGAAGGGACAGAGAGAAGCCAGTGTAAACCACAGGGCAAAAGAAGTTATTTCCTCCATCACTGGCAGAGCAAGTTGTTCTGAAAAAGGCCAGATGTTGTGAAGAAGCCTTTCAACAAGATCCCAAAATAGAACAACCACAACTGAGCGAAAAGGAGTAAATATACAGATGAGCTAAATCTTAAATTATGTACTTTCCGTCTACCTGCCATTTTGTGCATGTATGCTGAAATCTAGTTTCCACTTAACAAACATGGTTATGCAAACTATAGGTAGTTCTCAATATATGTCTAGTAACTTAGTGATCATTCAAACTTACAACTGACCTGTAAAAGGGGATTTATATAACCCAGATTCGAAGTTCTGACTGTCGGGACCCATCCATATGGTCAGGCCCTTTTATGACTGCTTGTAGAGTACCGTGAACACATTTTTATTATGGTTTTGCAGAAAACTGGCACTTTCTTCTGGTTTCTGGCAAATCCATACTAAACATAGTCCTCGACTTACAACCATCCATTTAGTGACTATTCAAAGTTACAACAATATTGAAAAAGTGAGTTATGACTGTTTTCACACTTACAACTGCTGCAGCATCCCCATGGTCATGTGATCAAAATTCAGTTGCTGAATTTGGCAACTGGCTCATATTTATGACGATTGCAGTATCCCAGGATCATACGACCATCTTTTGTGACCTTCTGACAAGCAAAGTCAATGGGGAAACCAGATTCAATGAACAGTCATTTTACTAACTTAACTGCAGTGTTCCACTTAACAACTGTGGCATTACTGTTCACAAAATGGAGCAAAACTCACTTAACAACTGTTTCACTTAACATCAGAAATTTTGGGCTCAATTGGGGTGCCGTCGGCTAGACAGTGTCGGCTGGCGACCCCAGGGCAGGGTTCTCTGTGGGAGCCCCACCCTATGGAATCAATTGCCGGGGCCTTCCGCCACGACCTGAAGGCGTGGTTTTTCAGCAGGCCTGGACTGAGGTGGGGTGGGTTTTTAATTCGTTTTAATATCTAGTTTTATCTGTTTTAAATTTTGTTTGGCTTGGGTTTAATTCAATTTTTAGTAATTTTAACTTTTATATTGCATGTTTTTTATGATGTGAGCTGCCCTGAGTCCTTTGGGAGATAGGGCGGCATACAAGTCCAAACAAACAAACAAACAAATGTGTAGCAAACCAGTGGTTCGTTTAGCGATTTTTACAACATGCTACTGTCCTGGGCAGGCTCCATTATGGTTATATGTTGAGGACTACCTGTATATATAAAGTGATTGTCAATTATAAGAACCACCTAACGAAGGTGAAGATATTACATAATTTATTGTAGAATCTGCCTTATAGGCTGTGTTTTATACTTATGCACAGCTATCTACTCAACAGACAATATAATTCATTGCATGCCTACGTGGACTATCATTCTATTTAGATATAAGTGATTTAACTTTTCCACCATTTCTATTATTAGATCTTCAGCATGAATGCTTTCAAAGTATCTGGAATGTTTGCTGCATATTTGAAAGAACCATTCTTAAATTATTTCTTCTCAATTTCTGTTGTTAACTGTTGACTTAGTTATTACAAAACATATTGTGTAATTTTGATATCGATCTCACTATTAAGGTATTATAAAACATTCTAGCGTTTATGTTCTAATATGGCTTTATCCTCGTCATTCAAATATTGCATATGACTAATCTCAGGCAACAGCTATATACATATATTAACTTGGAGAATATCTTTAGGTGAACAAAATCTTGCCCCGGAAATCATCTCTCCTTTTATTCTTTATGGTGATCAGTTGGGGGCCAAAATGTAGCAAAATTGAGAAATGAAAAAATTCTTCTTTGAAATTTAAATAGGAATAAAAAATCTATTTAGGTAGCAGAATGTCACAGAATTCTAATCAGATGAAAAAAGGGAAGAAAACGGCTCAAATAATAATTTATAAAATATAATAATATAATTATTAGCTGACTTTGCACATATTTTCAGCATTCAAAGTCCTTCATGCAAGTCTGAATTTGTGATCACAGCAAAATCTCTTTTTGAATGGTTAAACAATATTTTATACAGCAGCAGAATGTTAGCTGTCCCATCATCATTCACCAGCATTAAGTCAGTTGTTTCAAATGATAGAAAGGTACATTTTTTTCTCCTCTTACCTTGGAAAATATTTGTTCCATTTGCTGTTGGCTTTTCATTTTCATTTTCGTAGGAGTTGATGGGCAGCTAATATCCACAGACTGCAACAAAAGAGCTGCAGTCTGCTGTGAAAATTAGGAGACAATGAATTTTTTACTCTTAGAGAAAACTAGAATAAAATTAATTCATCCAGTATCAAAGAGATCACTCATTATGAAAATGCAAAATTGTTTAAGCCGTTCACTTGAAAAATAATAATTTAAAAAATGAATAATCTGTTCACAAATACAACCATTCAGTCTAATTTTATGAGCATTAGGATAAAACATAGGTTTATATAATGAGGTGCACTTCATCAATTTTGTTGATTCCTACATATTTGTTTCCATAGTATTAAAAACTCAACTTTAACATAAACTTGATTAGCCTCTCTTAACCAAGGGAACTGTATAGTCTGCTAAATAGTGACTATTTTCTATTAATGGGTTTTGGAAGAGATTTATACACTGGATCTACACAAATGTAATGTTCATATATATATTTTCAAGTGCAGGGATTTTTTTTGGGATGGACTGCATCTAGTGCCACTTAAGCAAGAAGACTTCCCTTTTATAATTGCAAATCTTTTTTAGCAATTACGTCACCTAATTACCCTAATTACAGGTTAGATTTGAAATGAATATAGGAGAGTGGCACGGGAAGAAGATCTGTTTCACTTGATATGTCCATTCAAGACCCTCGGTGGCACAGTGCTTAGTGTGCTATACTGCAGGCCACTTCTGCTGACTATCGGCTGCCTGCAATCTGGCAGTTCAAATCCCACCAGGATCAAGGTTGACTCAGCCTTCTATCCTTCCAAGCTGGGTAAAATGAGGGCCCAGATTGTTGGGGGAAATATGTAAACTTAGAGAGGCCTGTAAAGCACTATAAAGCGATATATAAGTCCAAGTGCTATTGCTATTACCATTGCTATCACAACCAACACAAAATAATTTATAAAATGCAAAACAAATGGAAGCAAAAATAGGATTAAAATTAACCGTAGCCTTTCTTTTTCACTAAGGAAAATTGTTAACATTATTAAAAATTATACTTAAATATGTTGATTTACTGAAAACAAATTTTCCTAAACTGAGATCTTTCAGCTAAGAGGTTTGGGATTCTAAGGCTCCACCCAGTTATTCACAACCCTAAAAAAAAAAAACCTCAAGTGAGAGTAATTGATATTTGTACCACAACCTCTGCGATATACCAGATTCCCCACTTTTAGTTTATTGCTATATTACTGTTCTAGTTATTGGGGAATATACTAAATGGAACTTCCCAAAACAAACAAACAAACAAGAAAATCCCTACACCATTCCATTATTCTGTTTTCAGGATTCTGGAAAGATGATTTAGAAGTGCATGACAGCCAAACTTGCAAGAATTGAGAATGAAACATCATCAGTATTTCAAGAACTGCTGATGTTATGAAGAAATAGGAACAAAGGAAATAAAAGGGATTCATGAACATGTCATACATTTATGCAAAGAGATGAAATACATTTCAATTCTCCTCTTAGACTTTATGAATATAACCTGTGAATCCGTGCTTTTATCCCATGATGCCATCGCACATGGGTGTAAATACAGTTCATTCACTGGCCAACTGAATGGATATTTCAGGCCTTTGCAGAATGCAGGGCAAACTAACGTAATCATAAATTAGAAAGGAAGAATAAAGCAAGCAAGGTTTCAGGAGGATTCATTATTTCAAAACAGTGACATCTTGTGAACATAAGCTTGCTTCTATTTCAGGGGAATATCACAAAAATTGGTATTAAAACATATATATATATATATATATATATATATATATATATATATATATATATATATATATATAATACATTTATATGCTGCCCTTCTCCGAGACTCACAATTTTGGGATACAACCCAGTGTGCTCAGCAATAATATATTGGTATCAAAAATATATTGGTATCAAACTTGCAGAAAAGTTACAGCTGTGCAGCTAATTTAATCCAGTCCATTAACACATTTTCATAATTTAAAAATTTGTAATTTGGAAGTTCTAGAAGGAAATTGCTTTCTTAAAAAGCAGCATTTGCAAATTTTAAATTAATTGGAAATTATTTTCCAAACACATTAGTTCACAAATCTAAGATTCCTATTAAGTCACGAAGTTGTTGCACCTTGATTTTGCCCAAGCAGAACATCTACTACTACAAACAACTGTGTTACAACAGGTTGTTTAGTTTAAGCACAACCCAGCTGAACAAAGAGAGGACAGCATATTACTCTTCCTGAATCTGTGCACATGTTTTTTATACTTCTATTTTACACCTCCACTGTAAACAATAAATTTCTGTTTTTTCTCTCTCTCTCTCTCTCTCTCTCACACACACACACGAGCTAAACAAAAGCATCTATTTATTGATTTTAATCCCAAAAAGCACATATCTAATAACAGCCCAAACTTGACCTCTAGTATGTTAACTGCAGAATAGAATATACTATCAATAGGAAACTTAAGAATATTACAATCAAGGTATGAAATGCCCAAGTTCTAAAACCCTTAAATGAGGATTTCAGTAACAGAAAATGAAAATTAATCGCAGTTTTGAAGAAATGTCAATATCTAATAAGGGAAGCAAGACAACTTTGTGGAATCTTCTTCCGCTGGAGCTCCGTTTGATCTTCGCACCTTCCACCACGATTTGAAAACTTGGCTCTTTTTACAATCTGGGCTATGCTGATTCTCTTGGGTTGGGGTTATTTTAACTAGGGGTTTTTAAATTTTAATTTGGCTTAATTTGTTTAATATTTTTAAATTTTATTTATTTATTGTTGTATTTTAGTTGTAAGCCACCCCGAGTCCTTTGGAGAGGGGGCGGCATATAAGTCGAATAAATAAATAAATAAACAAACAAACAAACAAACAAACAAACCAGAGACAAAGCATTTAATGTATTTTCAAAAACAAAAGATTTTGATAAACCAAGAGATGAAAAAGTTGGTAAGGCAAGGAGGAACAGAGAATTTGGGAATACTCAATAGTGGAAAAACAGGTTGGAAGAAATATAAAAAGCTGGTGAACAAAACTGAGGTCCCAGAAACAAAAGGCAAGAAGAAAATCAAACTGTAATATTTTCAGCAGGTACAAAAAAGTAGCAGAGATTTGGAGCTTGAGGAAGAGCAAGAGGCGGTATTAAGAAGCATAAGAAAAATAAAAAATATTTGCTCCCCACTAAGCTCAGGAAAGTAATTTGAAATTTCTCAAACTCAGACTGGACTGAACCACAATTGTGCTTGCAGGAATTCATGAACACATAAGAAGCTGAAGCCAAGTTTGGAGCCGAAGAAAATCTGAAGCAAAGAGTTAAATAAGTAAAAAAACAATCTTTAGCCAGAATTTTTTAGGGGAAGGAAGGAAGAATTAAAGTTGAAAAAAGAAGATGGAGATAACAGAATTAAGGGATGAAAACAAGACAGCGAAAGCAAAGTGAAGTAGTTCAGAATAGAAACTTGTGGGAAGAAAGAGAGAATGCTCAAGAACTTCATATAAGATCTCATCAATCTTTTTTTCAGAATAGAAAAAAATATCTTTACTATGCTAGTATTGAATCTTTCAATTGAAGAATGAAGTTTATTAGCCAAAAGGACAGCAAACATCTGAAAGCTAATTAATAAACTGTTAACGTCCCTGTTAAAAAAATTTTTTTTTAAAAAAATCATGATCTACATCCTTCTAAAAAGTTAAATAAAAAAAGATAGCTAAAGAGGTTCCTCATAAGAAACCCTGGATAGTCCTACCCCAAACCACTTGCTATTTTAAAAGATTAAAACCCTGGAGACTAAGAGACAATTGCTAGAGACAATTGATCACCAACACAGTTACATTACAGGCATGATTTGATTACCATACTATGCATGAGTGAGCAGCCTCACTATTGCAACTTCTGGATACTATGTGTTAAGTTTGCATGAAGAGACAGACGCGGAGTGCTTCAAGCTCTTAGTTTATTAGTGACTACAGCTCAGAACGGACCCAATTTAGCTGGGCTGCGGCTGCTACTTATAGCCAGCAGCCACAGTTGCCAGCCAATCAGAGTGCAGGGTTTTCCCACACTTTTTAAACCAATCATTTCCAACATTTTACAAGAACAGTTCAAACTAAACCAATGACTTCAAACCTACATACATAACACCCCTCCCCACTAGGTTCAGTCCATACTCAAACCCCAACCTATCTAATGTATTCTTTTAAATAGGTGGGGCTCTTATACGTATGTTGAGACCTACATGGTTCAGATGTTTTAAGGTTCTCACCTTGTGAGAGAGGAAATGTGTCTGCTGACATTTCCTTACTTGGACTTGTAGTAATGGTAGAACCTGTTTGGTTACTACAACCTGGTCTCTCCTCCCAATCCATCTCCAACCCAATGTCAGCACCTAAATCAGGTAGTGATGTGCAATCTTCCATTTGTGAAAATGGTTGTTGGTATTGTGACAGGTTTTGGGATGGTTCCTGTCGTGTTAGCTCGTTACACATGGGGTTGATTCTTACTTGCTGATTACTCTCATAATCCTCCCCTTCCCCTAGAAGAGGCAGTAGGTATGGGAACCAGAGAGGAGCAAAAGCGATGCTCCTGAGGCAATCTGGATCTTAACTGATCAATGTGCCTGCTCCAGAGGACACCATCCTCCGTTTGTACCCTGTAAGACCTGGGGCCTGTGATTTGGGTTATCTCAGCAGGAATCCATAATGGTTCACCCATGAGGTTCTTAGCATAAACAGAATCACCCACAGTGAAAGTGCGAATTTTACTAGTGGAATCTAGTGGTGTGGGTGCGTAAGTGGGATGAAGGCGATCAAGGGGAGACCTGAGTTTCCTACCCATCAACAATTCAGCTGGGGTTAAATTAGTTGAGGGGTTGGGAGTGATATGCTGAACACTGAGAAGTTTTTCAACTCTCTCAGTGATATCCCCTGGACCCAACTGCTGAAGTTTTTCCTTGGTAAATCGTACCATACGTTCAGCCCGCCGTTAGCGAAGGATGCCCAGGGGCTGTCAGGGCATGTCTGATACCCTGTTGTGCTAGATATGATTCAAAAAGGTTGGATGTAAATTGAGGGCCATTGTCAGAAACAAGCACATCAGGTAACCCGTGAGTTACAAAAGCTTTTTAAGCTGTTTGATGACAGCTTCAGTTGTGGTGGATGCCATAGGGATAACCTCCAGCCATTTGGAATATGCATCAACTATAATAAGGAAAGTGTGCCCTCTGGTAGGGCCAGCAAAATCAATGTGAATCCTGGACCATGGGCCCCTAGGACATTCCCATTCCTGTGTGGGGGCAAGAGGTGGGGCAGGCCTGACTACCTGACAGTTGGGACAAGATGCAACCCAGTTTTCAACCATTTTGTCAATACCTGGCCACCATACATAACTCCTGGCCAATCCCTTCATTCTGACAATTCCCGGATGACCCTCATGTAACATTTCCAAAAACTCTTTTGTAGTTTTGCAGGAATAACCACCCTGTTACCCCACAAAATACATCCTCTTAATAGAGATAATTCAGTTTGCCTGGATTTAAAAGGTTGGGCGAGTTGAGGTAGATCTTGAAGTGGCCAACCTTTCTTAATCCAGCCTATGACAGGAGCCAATAAAGTGTCTTTGGCAGTCTCTCTGGCAATTTGAGCAGCATGTACTGGAAGTTTGGCAACAGTTTCTAGAAAAAGGTGTGAGTCTCAGGAACAGGGTCCTCAATGTGTGAAGGAAGTGGGCAGCGACTCAAAGCATCTGCATGCCCAATGTCTTTACCAGGTCTGTGGATCAGTTGGTATGAATAAGCAGCAAGAAATTCAGTCCATCTCAGCATTCTTGGTGACAGGATCGTAGGCGTTGGTTTGTCCCCTGCCACAATGCCTAAAAGAGGTTTGTGATCTGTAACAACAGTAAATGTTCTCCCATATAAATACTCATGGAATTTTTGACAGCTGCTACAATCCAAGGCTTCCTTGTCCAGTTGGCTGTAGTTCCTCTCTGCTTTAGTCAAGGTGCGAGAGTAAAATGCAATAGGAGCTTCTCTCCCGCTGGGAAGCATGTGGCTCAAACCCCCCACTCCAAAGGGGAGGCATCACAAGTCAGAACAACAGGAAAGTTCTCAGAGAACTGTATCAGCACAGCATCAGACGTGATTAGTCTCTTGATATTGTTAAATGCAGCTTGTTCCTTCCTCGCCCAGACCTAAGCAGATTTTTTGTCCAGCAACCTATGTAGGGGTTCTGCAATGGTTGCCTTCTGAGGTAGAAACATGATAGAAGTTAATGAGTCCCAAGAATGCTTGCAAATCTGTTTTGCATTTTGGCCTGGGGGCTTCTTTGATTGCCTGAACCTTTGCCTCTGTGAGGTGGATGCCATGTTTATCAATCATGTAATCCAAGAATTCCACTTTATCTGTTCTAAGTGTGCATTTTTCTTCTTTGACTTTTAACCCTACTTTTTTGAATCTAGTTAAGACTTCCCTGAGTCTCTCGTGTAATTGAGTGTCATTTTCAGCAGAAATTAAAACATCAGCAGGCAGGGGGTTATGGCAGGGGGGGATGGGACAGGGGCCAAATTTTGTTACGGGAGCGTGCCCCCGGTGTTTACGAGTGGTGGTGCGCTCCGACCCCCAGGTTGCTTCCCACTCCCCTGGGGTCTTGGGAGACATGGTCTCTGGGCTCAGGCTGGTGTGTGTGAATGCCAGGTCTGTAGCCAATAAGTCATCCCTCCTCTGCGAGCTCATGGAGGAGGAGGCTGCAGACCTGACATGCATTACGGAGACCTGGTTGGGCCCGGAGGGGGGTGTCCCTCTGTGTGATTTGTGCCCTCCAGGTTTCCGTGTGCTGTTCCGGTCTCAGGCCCAGGGAAGGGGCGGAGGGGTAGCCATAGTTGTTAGAGAGACCTTGTTTCCAAGGGAGGTCACTGTCCCATGAATAGGCGGTTGTGAGGCCCTCCTCGTGAGATTGGGCCCTGGTGGTCGGTTGGGTTTGCTGCTAACATACCTGTCCCCCAGCTGCGTAGCGGCGGCCCTGCCTGAGCTTCTTCACGTCCTCTCAGAGATGGCGGTGGAGTTCCCCAGGCTTATAGTTCTGGGGACTTTAACTTGCCGTCTCTGGGGGCGTCGAGTTTGGCTCAGGAGTTCATGGCATCCATGGCAGCCATGAACCTGACCCAGGTGATTCACAGGCCCACGCTTGACCTGGTTTTTGTCTCGGGACAGTGGTGTAGTGATCTGGGGGAGGGTTCTCCAACTGCCCTCCCTTTATCGTGGACGGATCACTATCTCCTGCGGCTGGTCTTTCAGTTGGCTGTCCCTCGCTGCTGGGATGAGGAGCCAACACGATGGTTCCACCACAGACACCTGATGGACCCAGAGAGGTTTCAGACGGCGCTGGGGTTCTTGCCTGCCTCCCTCGACCACAGCTCGGCCGAGACGCTGACGGCCACCTGGCAACAGGCGGCTTTGGGCGCTTCGACGGGTTGTCCCCTTGCGGCCTCTTCCCTGCTCCCTGGTTTTCCGAGGAGCTCCGGAGGATGAAACGGTGGAGAAGATGCCTGGAGAGCAGGTGGAGGACTAGCCGCTCCGAATCTGACCATGTCCAGTTGCAAGCCTATATTAGGACCTATCTGGAAGCGATCAGGATCAGGGCGGCGAGGCGTGCTTACTTCTCCGCTCTGATTGCGTCCGCCGATGATCACCCTGCGGCCCTGTTTTGGGTGACCCGCTCCCTCCTCCAATTGAGGGAGGGGGGTGACCCTTTGCAGGGCAGAGCAGAGGAATTTAGTTTACATCTGGCAGATAAGGTCGCTCGAATTCATGCCGGCTTGGACTCTGATTGGCAGTGGTCTGATGAAGGGGTGGCGACAGGTCTGATGGATTCTATCTGGGTTGAGTTTGACCTGGTCTCCCTTGATGAGGTGGACAGGATCATGCGGAGGCTGTCTTCCACCGCGTGTTTATTGGACCCGTGTCCTTCCTGATTGGTGTATGCCTCCAGGGAGGTTACACGCAGCTGGCTCCAGGCAATTGTCAACGCCTCCTTGAGTGAGGGAGTCTTTCCTGCCGCTTCAAGCTCTTAGTTTATTAGTGACTACAGCTCAGAACGGACTCAATTTGGCTGGGCTGCAGCTGCTACTTATAGCCAGCAGCCGCAGTTGCCAGCCAATCAGAGTGCAGGGTTTTCCCGCACTTTTTAAACCAATCATTTCCAACATTTTACAAGAACAGTTCAAACTAAACCAATGACTTCAAACCTACATACATAACACTATGGATACTCTTATTTTTCTTTAATAGCACATACTGCAGCATTTTACTATCATGATGGAGCCAAATCATGAATAAGTATTCATGATTGATTCATGAATAAGTGCATGGCTCTGGGTATGAAATTGTACTATTGTTACACCCCTCCTGCGTGAGCTGCATTGGTGACCAGTTGCCCTCTGCATGAGATTCAAGGTGCTGGTACTTACCTATAAAGCCCTACATGGCTTAGGGCCAGGGTACTTGCGGGAATGCCTCCTGCCAGCATCCAATTCCCATTGCCCAGTGCGCTCCCACAGGCAGGGGCTCCTTGGGGTGCCGTCAGCCAAACAATGTCGGCTGGCGGTCCCTAGTGGTAGGGCCTTCTCTGTGGGTGTGCCCACCTTGTGGAACCAGCTTCCACTGGAGCCCGTTTGGCCCCCGACCTCCGTTCCTTCTGCCGCGGCCTAAAGACTTGGTTATTTGAACAAGCCAGCCTGGACTAAGGGGGGGGATTGGGTTAGTTTTAAATGTTTGTTTTGGTTTTAGATAATTTATTTGGTCGTATTGGTTTAATGATTTAACTTTTTTAAATTTGTTATTGTATGTTTTTTTATGATGTGAGCCGCCCTGAGTCCCCAGGGAGATAGGGCGGTATATAAGACCAAACAAACAAACAAACCAATCAATCAATCAATCCTTGGCAACCCATAAAGATCCTGATTGTTTTAGGATCAAGAAGCACATCAGCTCAAGATTGAAAATCTGCTCTTTTAGAAGGAAGAATCCAAACTCAATCTCTATTTTATCTGGATTTACCATGGTTGCAAAATGCATTGCAGCAGTTTCAAATCACAATCTGACACTAATCCAACATTCTCACTTAAAAACATGAAAGAAATGCTAGTGAGTAAGGCAACAGCAATTGCCAGAATAAAACAAATCATACAATATACCTTGAAACATGACTGGTTCTTTTTCAAAAACACTTGTTCTCTAAGCATACGTGGATTGCATTTCCACAGTAAGATAAACAAGGCTCCTAGGTTTGTCTCTCATCCCTTCAGAATCTTTTTAGTGACAGATTTTTGCACTAAGCAGTCAAAGTGTGCCAGCACTGGAGTGAGCGATACTATTGGTGTTAGCTGCAGCATGCTGATACATCCTTGAGAACTAGCACATCATTAGTGATACCTTCACATCTAAGGTCAGATGGCACACAAAGCAGTATATCCTTAAAGCAAGTGTGTAGGAAACATTTAATTCAACCTCTTTATCATTGGTTCTCTTAAATTGTATATACAATATGCACATATGTATAAGCATGTGTGTGTGTGTACACATACATATACACATTCATGCAAATCTACATCTGATATAGACTTGTCAATTGGAACCATACTTCATCTCACAGTGTTACTAGAATCTGTCCATCAGTCCAATTAAGAATTACATTACAATTAAGTTATTAATAAGGTAAAAACAAGGTAAAACATAACATTTGTCCATGTACAGTTTTTATTTATATCTATCACTTTGTCATACAAGCACTGTAACATAAATTTTTAAAAGTTATCAAGATTCTGCACAGAAATGTGAACTGGACCTAATGTATCCTCTGTCCACATTAAACTCATAGACTGGGATGATGAATCTCATAATCTAACTCAAATTTACGTTTATATTTAGTTTTGAAATTTGTAGTCCAATTCAATAATTTTCTTGCATCCCTGAGAAATGCTTCCTATCGTACATAGAGCTAAATATTCTCTTTTGGGAGTCACATTTATAAACTAAAATTTGAATGTTTGCACTAATAATTGATTTGTCTACATAGTCAATTATTGTTATTGATTACTATTAACAGATTCAGAAACACATCAAAATTGAGAGTTACCGATGTGAAATTTTAACTATAAATATTGACTGGGTGCTCTTGGAAACAGTTATACTTCATACTCTGATCTATTCTGGTAAACTATCCAATTGTGTTGGAGCCAATAGATGAACTGGATTATTCTAGATTTCTAGTCTTAAAGGCTCTGCAGGAAAAAAACTGGGAAAGGCTATATCAAGAGAAATATATATCAAATTATAATAACACAGTCATTAAATGATCTTAAAAAATTAAAGCTTCCTTTAAAAATGTGCCTTAATTCTGAAAAAAAAGGATGCTTCATATGTGTGTTTATCAGGCATATTTTTTGTAGTTTCCCATCTTATACCATTTCCTTTCCAAAGTAAAAAAAAACTTCTGCTAACTTGCTTCTTTCTACAATTATGAAATATTATTGAAATACTGTATATAACTAGCATACAATATGAAATATGTGGAAGTATGATCTTTAGTGTGCATTTTTATCCATTTTCTATTATTTGCTCTGCTATCTAAAATTACTTATACAAAAGAAATCAGCTATGTTCAAACTCTAAGTATAGTAGGTTAATTATGATTAGTTCAGAAAAAATAATTAAAATTGTTAATCTTGATAGATTAATATATAAAGATAGATCATTTTTAATAAATTGCCTCATTTATCTTAATTATTTCCACTAATGCATTGATTAGTTTGAAGAGTTATCTCTCAGGTGATAACATGAAATGCATTTGATTTTGGTTCCAAAAGACAGTGGCTATTCAAATGTATGAAAAGGTGCTTTTTCATTCCTCCATTTTATTTCTCTCACATAGATGTGAACACTTTCCCTTGATTCACTCTGCCTCACAGTAATAAGGATTCAGCCAAGATATATTTATTTTAGGCCAGGCAAACATGGGTCCATGTGGCCTACCTTTGACTGGGACAGGATGAAAGGCAAGAAGGGCCTCCTAACGGTTTGGTGACATCTCCACTAATCCTCCCTCCTTTTGGGAACAATTACAGATGTCAACTAGAAGGCATCCACAGGAAAATTTCCAAGGCATATTCTGAAAAGATTTTGCTTGCAGACCCAAAGTAAAGCATTTTGGTATCATTCTGAATGATGAGAGTTCATGGAATCACCTCAGTCCCTATATTGTCATAGAAAATGCTTTCCACATGCAGCTAGATTAGATACATTTGTCAAAAGGATTAGACCAGGATCCTCAACTTCGGCTCATCAATTCTTTCAAAAAATTTCAAATTGTTCAGTGACTCCCAAACATGAGGGTTGATATTGACCACTTTGGAAAAGATTAGACAAATATGAAACATTAAGCCTGCAATGCATTACAATGATTGAATAGTAGGACCCAAGACTGTTGGGGGCAATAAGCTGACTTTGTAAAAATGCCACTTGGGGGGAAAAAAGCCCTAGTAATAAGCAGGAATAAACAATGGAATGAAGGCTATTGCTGAGCACATTGGGTTGTGCTCCCAAAAAAATTGTAAGCCGCCCTGAGTCTCTGGAGAAGGGCGGGGTATAAATATGAATTTTTTTAAAAAAATAGTAGTTTAACAATCTGTTAACTACTCATATTTCACCACAGGCTACATGCTTATAAAAACCAGTTCTAGGGGGATGCAAAAGAGGTGACATCTTAAGGCTCTGTAGCTGCGCTCGCCAAATCATGCAGATAGCATCAGTGGGTTTTTTTTCCAATTCAGCCATGAAACTCTTTCATAAGTGGTTTAAGGCCAATCAAATTGAATGAGTGTATGCAGAACGAAGATTTCTAATCATTATCTGGTTCATACCCTTCTTTTGCCCTGATCAAAGGCCAAGGGTAACTTTCTCAAATCTTACCTTGACCTTACATGCAATTGAATAGCCACGAAGAAGAAAAAGTACTGTTAATGTCTTTCTTATGTAGCCTAAAACCTATGGCAATCCTCCAAAAACTACTGAACCAGGAATGAAACGGATGATTCGATCCTTTCTTCTTTACCTGTTTAATGTGTTGATTATTAAAGTGTAATAATCTTTTATTTTTCTTTAAAAGCAAACACTGCAATGTGAAGGAGGTAGAAAAAAGAAGGAAAAAGGCATGATAAAAAAAATTCTACCATATTTAAAGTGTAAAAAACAAAAATATATTGTAGTATTATAAACCTTACATTATATCCCCCTTTTCCTTCCATCTGTATCCACACTATTGGTCATAGTTAAATTATTTGAACTTCCATCAAATATTAGTGATTGTTGTTTGTTTCTATTTAAGTTCTAAAATTGGTATTCCAGATATTTAAATTTGCCTTGCTCTGTGATACAGTATATGAATGAGAGCCATTTTTGCCTGAATTTTCTTAAACTTCCATTATGGATATATTCTGCAATTTTAGTCTCCCAGAACGATATTGTAGGCAGGAGATATTTTTCCAATATTATTCTTGCTATGATTAACAGATCTCATGGTAAACTAGCATTTTTTACTTAGTTTTTCTGGAATTATGCTAGCAGAAATATCTGTGGTTTCAGCTCAAATTTCATTTTTTAAAAATGGATTCTTTTGATTCACTTCTTCTTAACTCTTTTGAGGTTTTTTTTTGTATGACCACTACATGTGGTAGCATGTTTCTTAGTTGTTACAGCATTTCCAGTGCTTGTTGTTATGTGTTTTATCTATCTTGGCAACTGTAGATTGAGTAATATATCACCTATAGAATATTTTATATCTGCATGATGGTTCATCGCAGAGTCAACCAGAAGTTCAGACTGAATTTGCCATTTTTATCCACCTATCAAGTTCTTTCCAAGAACCTGGGATAGGCAATGTTAATGTTTGATGGTGTATTATTGTTATTATTTATATATTTATTGATGTATGCTATTGATATATCTATCAAATGTAAAAACTGCCCATCTTGCTCATAGAGTGATCCTCAATGGCTCTGTTATTATTTTATTAATAATCATTGTTACTTTAATTAAAATGTATATGTTGCCCAACTTCCAACAACTTTTAAATTGTAGCTTGGAATAAATTTAAATAATTTTTCCCCATAGCTGTTCCCATTGGTTCATTGTAAATTACTTCTCTTAAATTTTGCATCCATTTTGAGATACAATTTTAATATATTAACTCTGTGTCATATTCAGCAACAGCTTATGTACATATCTAAGTAATCATTTCAGGCTCTGTCATATTTTTCAAAGTCCCTCATCTTTTTTGAGATGGCTTTTTTATTTTTCCAGTTATTTGTAAACACATAAGTCATGGTGATTTGTCCTTTTTCATTGTAACCTACTATGGTAGGCTCATAATTGATTGCTCATAATTTTTTTTGCACATAAATAAAAATTTATACAAGTGTATTATTGTCTTTTTCAGTTTTCCTCAACATAATTTCATTCTACACTTAGCATAGATATAATGCTAAATAGATTCACGGATCATCTTTCTGAAAAGAGCTCATATTCTTTGGCTATAAATACCCACCAATCCTGAATTCGCTGTGATGTCAGAAAATAATTCAGGAGAAATTGGGATCCTTAGGCAAGATATAGATTTGTTTTACTTTATATAATGTGATCTAAAATGAACAAAACAAATGACGAAATAACCCAAAAAACATTAACAAAGTTAATGTGGTCTAAAATAGAATCAATTTATTTTATTTTTTAAAAATGTAATACCTTAGTACAGTGCTCCTCAAGATTTGTATTATCATGACTGGCTTCCTAAAATAAAAAATGAATTTGAATAATCCATAAAAATGAAACAGTTGGTGTTAAAGTTAGGCAAGAGATAAATGTATCATATTTAATGATGAAAATATTTATTTATTGGGCTCTTAAACTTCTACATCAATTACTGCTAATGTGGCCTTGCTGTGGCAACATGTACAAAACCGAAATGTGAATGTCCACTATATTCTTATTTTGCCTACAGAAACTAGATCAGGTTAGAAAACACCCTGCCCAACTCTTTGTCTACTGCCAGCATTGAATACCAATCGCCCGGTGCACGCCCACAGATGGGGCCTCCTTGGGTTACCATCGGCCAGACAGTGTTGGCTGGCGGTCCCTAGGAAGAGGGCCTTCTCTGTGGGGGCGCCCACTTTGTGGAACCAGCTTCCCCTGGAGCTACGATTGGCCCCTGACCTCCGCTCCTTTCGCCACGACCTAAAGACTTGGCTATTTGAACAAGCCAGCCTGGACTGAGGGGGTTTTTGTTTTAAATGTTTTGTGGTAGGGTTTTAAATATTTATTTGGTCCAATTGATTTAATATTTTTTAATTCCTTTTAACTTTTGTATTCATTGTTTTTTATGTGAGCCGCCCTGAGTCCTTCGGGAGATAGGGCGGCATATAAGACCAAATAATAAATAAATAAATACTGCATTTCTCCATTTGAGCTGTTTGTAATATTAATTAAAACTTTATATTGGGAGAGGCCTGCTTGTACTAACAAAATTAAATAAAACTGAACAGTGTACAGTATATTATTCCCTTTTACCATGTTTTACTCAGAAACTTATATCTTTCAGCATAAGTTATATCAAAAACTATATCCTTTGAAAAATCCCTACACAAAACTGGCTTTAGATGATACCATCTCTCTATCGCAAATTAGTTGCAATCGGTGGCATTTCAAAGATACATAAAAATGGAGTACTAAGTCAAGGCCAAATGACTCACTGGGTCTTTTTCACAAGAAACATTTTGTAATAGCAATCTTCATTCACCCTTTATTGCAGCTTTCACTAAGCAGGGGCCTAATAGACCCAATGTATTAGAAGGGACCAGATTAAAGAAAACTGCTCATTGTATGAAACTGAATTAAGTAGCCGAAAAACAATTTCACAACTCTTTTGTTACTGAAAAGTACAGATTTCCAAAATTAGAGCAAAGCATTTAAAAATAAAAAGGTTATAAATAGATTTTTAAAATGTACTTACTTTTTTCAACCTGCTCTTTGGAAAGCTTTTAACTTGCTGTAATGGCTTGATTCCAGTTGGAGTAGAGAAAAATAAAGATTTAGCAGCGGACACTAGAGATTGAAAAGAGAAAAATAAATATTGAAGCTCTTATGTAAATAGCATAACTAAATTTATTTTTATCAGCTGAAACAAAATTATCAGCTGAACATTTCCTATAATACAACTGTTTTATTACAAATTTCACTAATTGTATTTTTCAATGGGACCTAGGAAGTGTGCATTTTCTGTCACACCACCTGCTTTCTGGAGAACCAGAGATTAGATTAGCCTCAATAACCCTGTTTTTGAAGTGTTGAAGACGCTGCAGTGAAGGGTTTGGGGCTTAGAAGGCTAGTTGGTTCACGGAAGGATTTTTTGATTGTTCTCTTTAGGTTTTCTCTTGGTGACTTGGTGTAAGTTTTTTACTCTTCATTATTGTTTGTCTGATTGTTTGCCTTTATGTGCTGTTAGGTGCCCAGAGTTGCCATTGTGAGATAGGTGATCATAAAATTCAATCAATCAAATAAAAAAATATAAAGTAAATGCATCTAGAAAGGGAAAATTTTGAGAAAATTCTGACAAAGATGAGAGAAATGAACATATTTCAGGACTTTCCTCATGGCTGTGTCTATGTATAGAGTAGGGGTCTTCAAACTTGACAGCTTTAAGACTTGTGGACTTCAACTCCCAGAATTCCTCCTCCAATCATGTTAGGTCAGGAATTCTGGGAATTGAAGCCCACAAGTCTTAAACTTGCCAAGTTTGAAGACCCTTGGTATAGAGTAAGGAAGATGGCATGTCTTGGACAAATGAAATTGCTAGTATCTATAGTCCAACCCATATTTCTCATCTCATAGGTGCCACTTTGCTGGTGATATTATGTGCATTTCAAATTAATTTATTATTTATTTAACTTGGCTTTAATCTTGCATTTTAAGGATTGTAAGTGCTCACAAGATCTTCTAGGGAACGATTTCCTTATTTAAAATATTGGCCAGTAAAAGAATACATAAAATAGGTGTCTGCTTTTCCTGTAGAGATGAATCTTATTCTAATCTCCAGAAATTATGAAGATACTCAGCTTCTTGCTTTTATATCAGGAAGCTTCTCCTTGATCTTTGGGCCAGGAATATCCTCCCAAGCAAATTTCCAAAAGTTTTCATAATCTTGCTGGTTCTTTATGATTCCAAGTTTAGTTAGTTCATTGTGCAATCCAGTAACCTTAAACAAAGGAATGGAAGAAAAACATTCCTTTAAAATGTGTGATTAATTAAGGAGCATCCATATGAAATATAAGATTTACTCTATCAAGCAGCAATGTCTTTATAATGAGGCAATGCATGCCAAGTGGAAATGGACGTTCTTGAGTTGTTGGAGTTCTATCTTGAGACAAGAGCATATAGCCATTGTGATTTCTGCAGAAACTAGTTTTTCAAAAGTAATATTGAACATCTATCCCATAATATATCACATTTTTTTCAAAAGATCCTGCTATAAAATAACTTCAATCATATCAGAATTGCATTAGTAGTAGAACTTATTTATTGCCCAATAACATCAATCCAACTAACTATATATAGTTCAGTGATTCTCAAACCTGGTCTATGGCAGGGGTCGCCAACCTTTTGGACCTCAGGGACCACCAAACTCATAATTTTAGATCCCAGGGACCACTAACTGGTTCTGTGGGCGTGGTGTAATTTGTGGGTGTGGCTTGGTGGTCATGTGACTGGCTGGGCATGGCTTGTATGTAAATATTATAAATATTTATATAAATATTGATTTTTATTAAAAAGAGCAACTTTTACCCAAAATCAGGCAAAGCAGGCAGGCAGATTGAGTTGCTCACAGAATCACAGATTCATTCAGAAATCTATCTATTTGCCATTGGCTAGCTCAGTCTGCCACATAAAATTTGCTTGCAAGCAAACTCACAAAACTAACTCACAACACACCATGCATGTAAATATTGAATTTAAAAAAAGAGCAACTTTTACCCAAAATCAGGCAAAGCAGGCAGATTGAGTTGCTCACAGAATCATTCAGTGATCCATCTATCTGCCATCGGCTAGCTCAGTCTCTCAAATTTGCTTGCCATGAGTCTGCACTGAATTTGCTTGCAAGCAAACCTTCAGTCCTAAGGGAGGTTGGGCTGTACTTAAAAGCAGAGTCGAAGATCTAAAGACTAGCTAGAAAGCAAGAAATCCAACCATTTTCTGCTTCCTAGCTAATTTAAATGTCCGGCACAGCAGAACAGATGATGGTCAGAAAAAGGAAAAATAGAAATTTAGCAGGCAAGTTTATTGGGTAAGGAGTGAGTGGGTGGGGAGGGTTCCCGCGGGCGATGTGGGCAGCGCAGGCTTGTGTTCCCACGCAGTCTGGATTAATTGCTTTGGGGGGGAGGTGCTCTGGGGGTGAGATTTCTCTGCGGCCCACCAAAATTTTCTCTTGGCCCACTGGTTGGCAACTGCTGGTCTATGGATCACCACCAATTGTCTACTGCAGCCTCTCCTATTTAAGTCCCCTTGTCACCTCTTTCCCCCACCTCCCTGATAGTCAGCTAGTTTGCAAGCATGGATTAGGATCTGAGAACTGGTTCACTGATACAAGTGATAATACAAATAGTAAGGTGAGTGCTAACATTCAGAAGACTGATAGTAAACAGATCTACCCACCCCCACCACGAATAGAACTGTGATCTTACAGCAACACTTCAAAAAGAAAAGTGAATATGAAATAAGATGAGTTCCTAAAAATGGGATTTCATTGTGTTGGCTATCATCATTGTGTTGGGGCCTGAAACTCAAGGAATTTCTTTTGAAGAACACTCTTGATCAGCTATGAATTGTTATGATGGCATGAGAATTATAAAATAATTCAAGTGATATATAAATTTTTGGACTAAATGTTTTTCTAGAAAATGTAGTTCTCAAAGATATTTTTAAAAGTAGCAGGGTAAGAAGGCATACAGAAATGCAGCCAAAATCATTATTTTATTCTCAAAAAAGGGAAGGAATATTTATTCTCTAAAAATGTGAACTAGCATAGACATAAAAATAGAGAATTAGTTTAACTGGGTGGTCCTTCTGGTTTCTGAACGTTGATTTAGCAATCCAAGGCCACACAAAGTTTAAGAAAGGAATGTTCTAGTAGGATTAACCTTTTTCTCCTATAAGCACATAACCCAGGATTTGCTAAATAAAAGCAGTAATCAGTCTTCATGAATGTAAACTTTTCAAGAAGTATCCAAAATGCCAGATGCCCACAATGACTGAATAAATGCTAAAAAATAATGTTGGCTATCTATAAATAAACACTGCCTGTTGTTGTTAGTTCACTTTATGGAAAAATTAATACTGTCATACAATTATATCCTATCAGTACCCAGACTGAAAAATGTTTTTCATGGTTATGAGTGTTTTTCTATTCTAAAGTTAAGATCTGCATTTGAGAAAGATCTTAAAGTTATGCAGATTATGAGACAGTCCTGAAGATAAAATGCATTTTCACAAAGTGCTGTGAGTGACTACTAAGGGTCTATTTGTAATTCAGAATACAACACATTTCCATACAGACAGACCACTAAGAAGATCAGCATAAAAACCAGAGACTTGTTTATTTTTTCTGATAATTCCACAGTTTTGTATTATAATTTAAAGATTAATTTTAGCAGTTTTATAATACTAGTACAGGGTAAAAATATAGCATCTTACAATTACTTCTTTGTGATTACGTAAGTCCTATCTTACTAACTGTTAACTAACAATTTGGAGGAAGAGAAGGACATGCTCAGAATATGGCAGAGATTAAGGCTGGTGTAGATGGGAACCCTTTAGGCCATGGATTTCTAATGAGAAGAATAGGAAAATTGTAATCATTGGAAACTTATACCGGTAGTATGATTACTAGCTGAGTAAACAATGGGTTTTAATGCCCAGGGTTTGTCAGTGTAAATTGAACTGCTTTTTAAATGAGAGCTTCTAAGTTACTTTTGGATTGGATAACCAAGAATTCAAACTAGATTGACAAGGTGCTTTTACCTCATATGGCTGCTAGTGATGTGGATAGAACAAACTGTTAGAGAGTAAAGGAGAAAGGGAAGAGGGCCAGGACTCTTCACAGCTGACTCCTTAAGCAACCATTTGACTCTCCTGGAGGAAAAATCAATTTTCTAAAACACTTCAGTGACAACCACAAAACTAATTGGAGAAGGGTGTCTTACCCAGTAGCTGTTTGACTGTGAAATGGACTCCAAGTACTTCGTATCATGCAACAGCTTGCAGAAAGGAAGTTTACGACGAGGGGTGCACTTTTATCAAAGATTTTAAAAAATGGTTAATTTCTTTCCAAATAGCTGGGAAACAAAGCTCAAAACAAATGACAAGTAAACATTCAGCCACAGGAAGCCATTAACCACAGTGGGCACCAATTAGAACTCAGCAGGCATTCTTAAGACCGCCTGGTGCTCCTCCCCACCCCTCCCACTGAACTCCCCAGCTTTGACCAAAGACTCGCAAACACAGCCTTAGGAAGCATCCTCTTTCATTCACTCAGCGATTTGTATGCTGGTTGATAGGCTTATAAATTTGTTTGTAGACTTGTTCAATCTCCCTTCAAGTTTCTTGTCCTCAGATGTCACAAACTACAGCCTGGCCAAAAATTAATTAATTAATTTCTATCTACTCTTTGGAGAAAATATCACCTAAGTTGTAGGAGTTCCTTTCTCTTATTTTATTTATTTGATGTTCAATGATGAATTCTTTAATACAATATTTTAAAATAAATGAATTCTTTGTTTTGGAGAATCCTCTTTTCTTTCAAAGGCTAACCTAAGTTCCCAAATGGTGGTGGGACAGAATTTCCATAATTCAGACTACAAGCTACTGTCTGGAAATTAGAGTTGTATAGAAAAATTAGTTTCCTTGCTGCTGCTAACTGATTGTTTGGATTTTTACAGCCAGGTCTGGTTGTTCTAATTCTAAAGCATCCATCTTGGAGTTTAAGTTTGCCAGTATCTTGTGATATCTGAAGGCATTTTTATTTACTTTAATTATGATGATGAAGAACAAACCAGGATCAAACTATGATTTCATCAACTAAACAGGTATCCAGCTACAGGCAGGAACTTTTCTCCCATTTTTCCAGTTCTGAGTATCATGAAGGCTGTTGAGGTGATGATATCAGGGTTTAATTTGAAATTTGAAATGTTCAATCCAACTTTCTTCCACTCTTAAAAAAATATGTCTAAGTTTAAGATAAACAAATTGCAGGTCCCCAAGTTCAATCATCAGAAAAAAACCTGATTAATTCAAATTAAAAACCAATATTTTGAAACTTCCAGAGAGCTGAAGACAGTGAAACTGAGATTCATCAAGACACATGGATATAGCAGGAAACCATGTTTTGCTTTAAAGTCTCAACTGGGTTGAGACTGACTTCTGAACCAACCAGTCCGTTGTCAGTTACAGTGATGGGTGGGAACAAATCAGACTTACCTCCATATCTTTTTGACATTTCATTTGCAATTTATCATGTTTTGAAGCTACTATTCACATGGCCGCAGTACCTTTCTAATGACAATAAAGGAACAATACTGTCTTCCCATACTCTGTTCCAGTAAACACCCTAGGCTGCAAAATGTTCACGTGCATAATACACATAAAAGCAATATACTTCATATTTATATTGTGTTTCACATATTTCATTTCATATGTATGTTACAAAAACATGAAAAACTATCATCTTAATTTCATATGACACTTCTGTTTATCAGAGTAGTGCTAACGCTATCAAAAATAGACACTTCTTAATTCACAGAAAAGATTCTTGATCTTTTCAACTGATTCTGCAATTAGCTATTTCAAGTCTTCCTATTTATTAAAAAAAGCATTTGGTTCAATTTATCATTTTCCTTGTTTTTTAATTGAGAATTCTACAAATCATGTTTTTTTTAAATAACTAAAGTGGCCTTTAAATTTAGGCATTGATTTAGTGACACTAAAAAGGAAACACTTATTCTCTTATTAAAGATAGTTCCTTTTGAGACAGGTGACTATTAAAAATACAGCAGATTATAAAGCATAAAGTAACCCCTTATAGGGAACACGACAGCCCTTTACTACGGCTTGATTGTTTTAGCTATCTTCACCCTTTAAAACTTTATAGTACCAATAAAATTACTGAAATTCAAATATAAAGTACAGTTGCATTTCCTTATCGTTTAAGGTCAACCTAGGACAGCTTTATTGTGACGACAGATATGTTCTCCTTCCGCCAAGACAAATAGATATTTTTTTAAAAAACAGCATAGATATTACTATGAAGTGTTTTGCTTTCTTAGTTTACATAGCTTTGGGCAGCAGATTGAATAAACTCTCTAACAGAATGCCCATTCTCAAAGAATGAGAGTCCTAAGTATTTCCTAGTGGCATATTTAACCCATTTTTCAGCTTCTAACACATGTGCTGTGAACCTGACATCTATTGTTCATCATTAATTCCATAAACAGACCCTTCTCTTTAGTGGAAAGATAGTTTCAATTCTCCGAACAGACATACAACTTTGTGGGGTTGTATGAAAACTTAGTTTAAAATCTTAAATTGTGAAGACACAGAAATGGACATACCGCAAAGCATGAAAGATGGGATCCAGTGCTGTAACGTGATTTGCCTGGTTTTGACTTAATAGGCACAAACCTAGTCACCTGGGGTTTATTTCACAAAACATAGTTAAAGGAACCATGATTAAGTCTTTGTGTAATGTGTGGACCCAGATAATTTTATATGATAAACTGGCAGGGAAGAACTATACTTATCACAGTTATTATTAACAATACTTCATATTGTAGACAATTTAAGGTTGGATCATAATAATGAAGTTAGGCATTACAAAAGAATTAAAATAAGCAACAGTCAAGCAAAGTTAAAAATGGAAACATTATCTGTTTAAAAAACCATTCTGAATTTAAACATGATTTGATTTCTGTTGCAAAGACATAGCTACACAAATTTCAGCTGGGTTAATATTCCAGAGCTGCAATCTAGAGCTAGATTTCTTTCACCTTTGAAGTTAAAATCAGGGACAGTAATGGACCAGTAGGAGATTTACAATCCTACACTTTTTTTTTTAATCGTGTCCAATTCTGCCTGGATAAGGCACTGCAATTTTCTTGACAAGGTTTTTCAGAAGTGGTTTGCCATTGCTCCCATCCTAGGACAGAGAAAGTGACTGGCTTAAAGTCACCCACTGGCTTTGTGCCTGTGTTGGGGCTAGAATTCAGTCTCTCATTTTCTAGCCTGGTGCCTTAACCACTACATACCAAACTGACTCTCATCCTATGCTTTAGCACAGCGTAAAAGTGGTAGGTTTATTTTAAGCATTTCAATAATTATTTCTCCAAAATCTATTCTATTCATATCAGCTAAACTTTGCTAAACTGCTTGATGTTATCTGAGGTATATGGGCTTTAAAATGTTTTCTGTTGTCCCGAGTTCTATATAAACAAGTTTATAGCTTCCCAAAATGTGAAGCTACATTGACATTCTGAAAATTAAGGTGAGCCATCCATTTGTGAAGGCTATGAGTTCAGTTTCACTATGTGTGGAATAACGAAGTGTCAGAAGTCTTGAAGGGCAGGGAAGCAATCCTATATACAAGTGAAAAGGAAAGCTTTTAACATTAATAAGAAAGCTGATTTGGTTACAAGTTTTGCAGTCTTTCCTAATATAGTGGCCTCTATATACACTGGGGGTATCACAATAAAATTGAGTAAGGCTACATAGGAAGCAATTGCATAATACAAGTAGTCCTCAATTTACTACAGTCCATTTAGTGACTGTTCAAAGTTCTACAGCAGTGAAAAAAGTGACTTATGACCATTTTTCACATCTATGATTGTTGTAGCATCCTGATGATCATGTGATTAAAATTCAGATGCTTGGGAACTGGCTCATATTTATGATGGTTACAGTGTCCTGGGATCATGTGATTATCTTTTGCAATGTTCTGACAAGCAAAGTCAATGGGTAAGCCAGGTTCATTTAAGAACCATGTTTCTAACTTAACAACTGCAATGGTTCACTTAACTATGGCAAAAAACATCATAAAATGGGGCAAAATTTACTTAACAAATGTCTCACCCAGCAGCAGAAATTTTGGGCTCAATTGTGATTGTAAGTCAAGGACTGCCTGTAGTTCACAACTGAAAACTCTTCTTCCTTTTTTCTTTCTAATAGCAGTTGCCTCAAACACAATGGCACATTGATAAACATTCATTTTGATTTCTATACTGTGACTTCAGTGTTTATTGTTAGTTTGCTGCACAATACTTGTAAACACTTCTTTCTTAAAAATACAATTTCATTAATGCTATGCACTGAATCCCACGAGTTAGCTAAGATAGGGACTATTAACAGAAAAAAAAGGTGAACCATTAGAGTACAAAGAAAAATTTAAAACAAGCATATTGGCATAAATTGACAAGACAAATTTTCTTTGAAGTTCAAAGACTGTGGGCCTTTGATATTGGGCAGCCTGATTCTTGCATATTCATTTAGATTTCTACAACAGGAAATTGAAGTGTATCCTTTTATTAGAGCAAAACATTATTTTGTAATGTGAAATTTTAATTTTAAAATGATGTACTCTGGTTATTTTTTGAAACATGTTTGGAATGTTAAATGTTGTTTCAGTTATTTTTCTCTGTGTATTAACTTTAATTAAACAAACAAAATCAAAGGAGTTTCTTCATGAGTCATATGGTCGTAAAGAGAATTCATTGATGAATTTGTTTGTTAAATATGGAGAACTGTCCTTTAGAAGAGGAAATTCTGTTAAGGAAGTTGTTCAGAGAGAGAAAAAAGTTCAGGATGAAGCCAGCAAAAGGTGTGAAGGATTTCCCTTTGATTTCCCAATGTGTGTATTTGGGTTGAGACACAGACTATATTTCATGCACATATTAATAGCATGCTAATAAGACAACTATCTCTACTTTAACATTGGCTTGAGGGTCAGTCTGATATTTTGAGTCTTAAGACAGAAGGTGTCTTGCTTTTTTATAGGACCAGAATGAGAAAACTGAAGGAAGAAATCTTCTGAAAAAGAATAATTATTTATTTAGATCCCTGTCTGCTTAATTCCTCACCCAATGTGTGTGTGTGTGTGTTTATATTTGTTTGTTTGTTTGTTTTCCTTCTTTGGACTTATTTATTGGACAACAAATATAGTTAACTTCTCCAAAGTTTATTTCCACAACCCTTCTGTGATTTACAATGGCATACTTGAGCATCAAATGAACTCCAAAACAGTACTTCAGACCAATTTGTCTGCTTTTTTTTTCTTGAAATTTTTGAGAATTTGGTGTATTAAAACCACAAGCTGTGTCTTTCAATTAATTTTTCTAACTAATATTAAGGAAACATTAACTGAGATAAACAGAGTTTGTAATGTCAATGAACTAAATATGCCTACAAAATAGGGTAGATGGAAGTAAAAAGAAAGAATTAGAACAAATGATTTTATCTCTTTGTTAGAAATGTTGTCAGGTTCCAAGAAATTTTCTGCAAAAATCACTGTTTTCTTAAAGAAAAGTAAAACTCAAGTTCTATAAAATATATTTCACATCCACGTACACATTGTTGAGTGCAGATTCACAACCACTACTTAAAAGATATTCTCTTAAACTTTAACTGGGTGATTATTTACGTTTATCTTCTGCTATTCAAAATATGAATATTCAAATTCAAAATTAAAAAATAGTTTTATATGTGTATTTTTTCTTTCCGAGTTTGAATTTATTTCAAAATAATTTAATGTTTATGTTGAGGAAATGATAATTATTCAGACATAAACAATCCTGTTCTCTAAATGCATATACCTCCCCTTTTTCAGACTGATATTAAATTTTTGGGAACTTAAATTGAGATGAACTGTGATATGTAATTATATTTGATCTTTATACATTTTAAATGTATGTCTTATTCATTGTTTGGGGCCTATTATTATCCTAAGCTGTTTCAAAGATTTTATATAAAATCTTGGTTCCCAAAAGAATCACTGTGAAAAGCAAAGATAGCAAACCTATTAGAAATAAAAATCTGTAGAAATTCTGAATTAGAGCAATGTATTATTGCAGGTTCGCGAAGGAATCAAACTAGAGCTATAAAATGTTCCTATACAATCATAGCCTTGTTCTCCCATAGAATTTATTTAAAGTAGCTGCTTGAAACTACCCATTAAAAATTCAATGTATTTTCAATAAAGCAATGCAAATGCCAATTAAAATGATAAAAGCATATATGAAAACACTGTTTCAAACTAAAACCAGCAATTAAAGAAACAATTGTTTGTTTATTCATACTTCTTATATACTTTACAGGTATTTTAAGCACATTCAAGACTATTAAAATAGTTATTTATTTCAAGAAAGACTACAATGTTAATTCAGACATGAGATATTATACGGCACAGGAAAATTGGTGCAGAACAACTTAGATAATAAATAAATTAGACTACAATTAAGAGAGAAATGGTGGTTATCTAATATCCCTCTAGGGCATTCAAGGACATCAGAAGATTGAAACAACATCAACACAGATAATGCAATATATCTGTGAATTAGGCAGTACCACAGCAGTTTATACATAAACTATAATATCTATCTAATATATCCAGAAATATAACCTAAGCCATAAAGTATTTTTCTACTGCACCGCTGGAATCCTAAAAGCCAACTTAACGTATATCCAAAGACATGTACTGTATATGTCAATGGAATTTCTGAACTCCAGAAATCTTTGATTCCTGTTCTTAGCCTTTACACATCCTATTTACACTTAGAATTCAATTCTATCTCATCTTTGCATACAACTTGAAGTTTCAGAAAATCTTTGAAATGAGTTTGTCCATGCATGGAATTGACAACACCTTGTTTCTCAACAATTAATTTTCTGTTGGCAATCAGCTAACTTGTTGAACAAACTATTCCAGCTATGCTTCACATCCATTATTCTAGTTTGCAAAATTGTAGATACTGTACTCACACATAACATATTTGTAATAATGCCCATATAAATTTGAATAAAAGCTCTAAAATATGCATGATTAAAATATGAATTTTCTAGTTTCCTTCTTGATTTGGCCATTTCCTCCCCCCCTCCCTCTGAACACATACCTTTTGTTCTTTGTGCTTAAGTTGTTGGTGTTTCAGATCAAATGCCTTGATCTGAATGCGTTGCTTTAGCACTTTCTCATTCAATAAAGTCTTGTAGCGTTCATATAAGGTATTTCTTATCTTATAAAGATTCTTGTAGGTTTCAAGATGATGCTTGATTAAAAGGATAGGAGGCATTATAATTGGAAATTCTTGCAGGGAAAACAAACGCCGTGAATGTTCAACTTATATCAATAACATAAATTTTCCTTATGAGATTACCTAAAAATTTCTTTAGCAAATTCAGAAAACTGTTTTCTGAATTTCCACAGCAGGTTGTATAAAGTTGTACTTTTAATATAACCTTTAAAAAAAAGAATATTTCATTTTTATAAGAACATTTTTTAAAGAAAATCATTCCAGAGATACCGTATTTTCCCAGGAAAATGTAACTTGTTGCAAATATATTCTTACTAAGTCTGTGTACATTTGGAAAATGATTTGGAAAAAATGTATTGAACCTCCCATAATCATAGCACTTTATTTAAACCAGCTCAACACATTTAAGGCTTCAGCATGAGTCTAAAAGAAAAGAATCTACTCATCAAAGGTCAACACAAACCTTACCACTCTGACATCTTTTTTCAGCCTTCCCTAAAAACCAGAATGATACAGGTATTGGGCTTACACAAATTTCTTCCAAGAAGTATCTCAATGGTGATTTTCTAAAAGGCAACTAGATTTTCTTGGGGTTTTGTTGTTGTTAGTTTTCAAACGAAACCCTCCCCCCAAGAAAGTCCAATTACCTTTGGGAAATCATGAGCTGGATGATTGAGAATCTCCATAGACATTCCAAGAGGGACAGCCCTAATTCTTCTTCTCTTCCACTTGGAGTGCTTGGCTGCACAGTGCAATTCAGCAGTGCCACCTAGTGTTGCATCGTTTAATTACATCTTGACTAACCCTAATGTATAAATGTGTAAATTTCACAGCAATATAATCTCATGCTCACTTTATGCTACAGCAATAATTCAACTTAGCCCAGCTAACTTGAACTCATACTCAAGCTGCACGCTAAACAGATTGCAAAATCACACAATATATATTTCAAACAGTATTATTATACCAATATTTCAAGAGATACAATATTTTCCTTGCAAAACTTGCTATTACAAGTACCTATATCCAGTAAGTTTATAAGACAACATTCACTTTTCAAAACATATTATTAATTCAGTAGGATTAATATCATACTTTCAGCACATAATAGCGTACATTGCTTTCTAATTCCATACTACTGGTGCATCATCTATCATTGTGCTAGTAAATTAACTTATGTATTACACGGTGACATCATGTGTATTATGCTTAACAATTGCAAAATAAAAAACACTCTTTTTGTACTGGAAGTAATAAATACTGACTATTATGAAGATCCACCAACAGATGGTGCTATTGAGAGTCATCTCAATAGAAAGAATTAAAAAAAACAATCCCCAACTCAAAGTGTTTAAAAATGTAAAATTTTGAAGGTAAATCTCACTATCCCTGACTTTGTAAACACATCCATACACTTTCCCCAGCAACATTATAAGCTTTGTTTCTTTATTTCTGAAATGAAGCCCTTGCTTTTTAATAGTACTATTTTCTGGGGATATGAAATAACTCTAGAACAAGATTGTAGTAAAACTGTTAATATTTGTACAGCATTTCACAATCAAATATTTAAAATCTCCATTCTTTAGTTCCATCTTGGGTCTGTAACTCTAATCCTTATACATACAGTATATAAGCAAAATGTGTAGACCAGGGGTGCCTAACCTTGGCAAGTTTAAGACTTGTGGACTTTAATCCCAGAATTTCCCAGCCAGCTATGAATTCTGGGAGTTGAAGTTCATAGGTCTTAAAGTTGCGAAGATTCGATACCCCTGCTGTAGACAATATCTATTTGAACTCTTCAATAGCTGAAACTGTTCCCATCTTTCCACATGGCAGTTCCTATAGGCACCAGGAAAACAGATGCACAGCAGAGCCTTGATTAATTTTTCTTTTTCTTTAAATAGTCTTTCTGCATTCCAGCCTCCTTTTCCATCCACACTGCATCCATTACATCAATTACACTTCAAGTAGCCACAGTGGTTGTTGGCCAAAACCAGGTAAATCTTACGGGTAATGTGTAATAGCGTTTATTGAAACCACGTTCAGAGTTCTTTAGATACTTTAGATAGGAGCTGTGCTGGCACAGTGGTTAGAATGCAGTATTGCAGGCTAATTCTGCTGATTGCCGACTGCCAGCAGTTCTGCAGTTCGATTTGCACTAGCTCAAGGTTGACTCAGCCTTCCATCCTTCCGAGGTTGATAAAATGAGGAGTCATTTTTCGGGGCAATATGCTGATTCTGTAAACTGCTTAGAGAGGGCTGTAAAACATTGTGAAGCAGTAGACAAGTCTAAGTTCTATTGCTATTGCTATTTTCCAAGGCATGTAATATGAGCTTATCAGCAAGCAGCTCCCATAAAGGAGGGGATGTTGGAACAAAATGACATGTGATGGATCTTATAAGCCATCCAGGGAAAATGTTTTTTTCTTCTTAAAAAAACAGCTGGGTGATTCACCTTGTGAGAATGGATAGGGCATTAAAGCATTTTCTCAGCAATGTACAGCAGGCACTTTTAAAATATGAAGCACTATGTTTTGACAACCTGATGCCCTCCAGATATGCTGGATCCCAATTTCCATCACCTCCAATCAATATACAGGAAAGCTATTCTAAAACATGGGCCTAGCAAGCAAAGTTTGAAAATTGATCTAAGATAAGACTGAGATCACAAAGCAAGGTTATTTGTAGAATCAGCCACTCAGGGAAATATTTATATATGTATTTATTTATCAATCCTATTTAAAATGCCAAAATTTACAGTAGAGAAAAGCCATCATTCGTATTGTCCAAGCACATTACCTTTTCAAGCAGAGCTTGCTGGAGGAGTTCATCCTTTTCTTCCTCACTTAAAATGTGGCTGTTGTTCCTTATCTGCTCCTTTTTGTTTCTTTCTGGTTTTTGCCAATTTGCTCTGTCCTGAGCCAAACAAAATAGAATCCCATAAGAACAGTAGGGTATCATTAATTGCTGTTTTAAAGATCCTCCTTAATCTATGTGTGGCTGCCAGTTGCATGTCTTAACTTGATCACACTAAAGAGGGATAGAATCAAGATCATGAGAAGTATTAGTACCGTTTTGTAAAACCTCAGCAAGACCACACCTGGAATACTGCACGCACTTTTGATCATCACATTGCAAAATAGATGTTGAGACTTTGGAAACAGCGCAGAGAAGAGCAACAAAGATGATTAGGAGTGTGGAGACTAAAACATGTGAAGAACGGTTACAGTAATTGGGAATATCTAGTCTAATAGGACTAGGGGTGACATGATAGCAGTGTTCCAATATTTGACGGGCTGCCACAAAGAAGAGGAGGTCAACCTATTCTCCAAAGCACCAGGAGGCAAGATGAGAAGAAATGGATGGAAACTAATCAAGGAGAGAAGCAACCTAGAACACAGGAGAAATTTCCTAACAGTGAGAACAATTAACCGGTGGAACTGCTTGCCTTCAGATGCTATAGGTCAGAGGTCGCCAACATTTATTTATTTATTTATTTATTTATTTATTTATTTATTTATTTATGTATATGTATGTATGTATTATGTATGTATATGCCCTATCTCCTGAGGGACTCAGGGCGGCTTACAATTAAAACAGTCCCAATACAATTACATAAATGTTAAAGGACATTAAAAACCAAGGTCTCATTTGTCAATTAGAATATTTTAAAAATATATTTAACACCCTCCCTCAGTCCCCATCACCCCCATCATTTTGGACCTCAGGGACCACCAAACTCATAATTTTAAATCCCGTGGACCAGAGACCCTGGGAAAATCCCAAAGAAAGTCTGCAGGAAAATTCCCCAGCACTTTTTCCTACCGATTAATCATTCTTTATTTGGGATCGCAGGATACTGTCTCCAGCTCCGTTCTCACGGGAGCGGGGGAGAGAGAGAGAGACTTTTGGCTTCATGAAGGAAAGCAGCAGAAGTCTTTTTTCTCTCCCCCCCAAACTCCGCTAGAAATGAGTCTTTGTGAGACTTGTTGCTCCGGCACAGCCTCTTGGAGCAGGATGCCTTGCAGGGTTCCAAAGACTCATTTCGGGTGGAGTTTGGGGAGAGAAAGACTTTTGCTGCTTTCCTTGCATGCAGCCAAAAGCAGAAGAAGAAAGAAGCGGAAAGAAGCAGCCTGGTGGCCAGGCGAGGCGTGTGGGGTGAGTGGAGCAAGTTCCCCCCCCCTCTGCCCTTTCCCCCCTCCCCTCACTACCTTGTGTTCGCAATGCAAGCGACGCAAGCCTTGTGTTCTCGCGCAGCCTGGATTAATTGCTTTGGGGGGTGCTTTGGGGATGACATTTCTCTGCGGACCACCAAAATTTTCTCGTGGAGCACCAGTGGTCCCCGGCCCACTGGTTGGCAACCACTGCTATAGATGCTGGAAGAAAAGACTGGATAGTCACTTGTTTGGAATGGTATAGGGTCTCCTGCTTGAGCAGAGGTTGGACTAGAAGATCTTCAAGGTCCCTTCCAACTCTATTATTCTACATTTGAAATAAGCAGGAAGGCCAGTGGCATAATTAAATAGCGCCCAAATAAATTGTAATGCTGCTAGCCTAACTTGGCTTGGGATACTAAGTAGTACTGGTTGCAAAAAGGACTTCATTTTTTCCTCCCAAAATCTGTTGAATGGAAAATAACTAAAAACATGAAATATCTGCAATGTAAATGAGTCAGCAAGGAGCCATGTCAGTTTTGTATATAACTCCAATGATATCAATACCATTTTAATGCATTGGAATCAAATAAAATGCATTTTAAAGGGAATCATTAATTCTGGGGCAATTCCTTTAAATTATGAAACTTTTTCAAAGCATCTGACAAGCAAAACAGTTTGCTAAACTAGAGATGAAACTTCACATCAAAGTAAATGTCTTCTCAGTGTGTACAAAGATTATGCAATAATGTATAGCCAGAAAACAACATAGGTACTTACAGCAAGCAAAAAGAAAACGCTATCAAGACAAACTATTGTGTTGTGTTCTTCCAAATGTAATAATTTTCCTATGTTTATAAAATACTGCTTTTTGGATGAGAACCAACCTACTTAAAAAGAACATTGCTCAAGCTGGCAAAAACTTCTTGTACATTGTGTGCAATTCTTTGCTACCTAGGACACACAGCAAACATGCGTAATCCTGGCAATTCCCAGAAAAATCTACTTGTGGAAAGTCTCAGAGTTTAAAAAGCCACTAAAATACCAAGCAGCCTTAGACGCAACAAAAGCAACAGGATATGTGTTTGCGCATAGAAATCTTTAGGCAACTAAGACATTTACTTACTTCCCTATAACAAATATACACTGGGATTATGTCTATAATTCACTGTATCCAATCCTTATTAGGTAGGGGAACAGGCTCATAAATCCAAACCAGATGGGTGAATATTCTTAAAACAAGGACCCTGCATCAAAACGACCGTGTTGCTGCAGCTTAAATAATATTTAGATGTAGAACTGTATACTGCCAGGAGCAAGATTTTTCCAGAGGGAAGGATTAAAACTGCAATATCTCAACCTATTCGCTGATTGTGTTTCCTTAGATGTTTAGTTGTATTGTCCGTGATAGATACACAGATTGAGTTCAAATTACAACTTTAATGGAGCACGGAATTATGTTCATAAGTCATGGCAGTTATGCCCTGTGCGAGCACATAGACAAGGACTCCTTGGGGTCCCGTTGGCCGGGCAATGCCGGTTGGCGGTCCCCCGACGACGAGCCTATTCTGCCGCGGCCCCTGACCTCTGGAACCAACTTCCCTTGGAGCTCCGCCTGGCCCCTGACCTCCGCACCTTCCGCCATGACTTGAAGACCTGGTTGTTTAACCAATCCAGGCTGTGACTCTTTGGGTGGGGTGGTTTTTATTTTTTGTATTTTTGTAATTATATTTCCTTGGGGCTTGTTAGTTTAATTCTTTCTTAATTATTTATTGTTGTTGTTGTTTTAATTGTGAGCCGCCCCAAGTCTTCAGAGATGGGGCGGCATACAAGTCCCAATAATAAATAAATAAAATAAATTAAGCGGGTCAACACGTGATCGTGTTTTATGACCTTTGTTGAGGCAGTTGTCAAGTGAACTTTGCAGGAAGCCAGAAGTACATAAATCATGGTTATAAATCACAATCACGAATCTGCAGGACACTGCAAATGGGGGCCAGTTGCCAACTGCCCCAAATGCAATCACCTGATTGGGGGACTGATGTCAAAACTTTGAAACCAGATCGTATGTGGCTTTGGGGAGATCTCTTGTACATTTGAAGGGTTGCTACATGACTGGTCGGAAGTCAAGATCTACTTGCATTGCCGAACTATTTAAGAATCTACTGTTTTCTGGCTGTTATCCTTTTTCTCCCTCAAACATTTGCTCATATAGTACTGCATGATCTTTGGAGAACATTCTCTTCTCAATAATTGTGGAGCTTTTTGCAGTAGGGGACAGGAGAAATGGTTATGCCTTGACAACTGCAGAACTGATTTACATATCACATTCCTTCTTAGCTATTTTTCTACTGAGTAGCATAATATAGCTTTTGCATTTTTGCCCAAATTCTACACAATATACTTTCAGAATTACACCATTGCTTTTGGAACAGCAGGTTTTACAGTTAATTTAAAAAAAAAATGATGAACCAGAAAACAACTCTTAGCATTTCTGATGGACCCTGAATGGGCTGAGCACTATGTGTATCAAGATAGAAAGACCCCCACCTTGAGAAATTCATATTTCATGCCTCAAAGAGCAAAAAGGTTAAGCCCTGAAATGCAAGGAAACTGTTCAGGTTCTATATCGGTATAATATCAATAAAGGATCTCCTGACATGTTATATCCTAGATCTGTGTACTGAAAATAATTCAGAAGAAGCCCATGTGTGCAAACACAAACATTTCCATTACAACTCCTAATGAAGTCCTGCAACTTTCTGTCAGCACAACAAGGTAGGCAAGATTAAGAAATTAATTTTATACAGATCAGGACTACCTTTATAGGAATAGCGATAGCAGGGACGTCAAACTCACGGCGTCATGATGGCATCACATGACATATTGAGACTTTTTTCCGCTTTGCATGGTCTGGCCAGCACATGAAGCATCTGGCCTGCGAGCTGGGAGTTTGACAGCCTTGAGCTATAGTAACTCTTGACAGTGCTTCCCCCTCTCTCACTTTATCACAATGTGAAATAGGGAGGGACATGTCTGCGACATTTCCTCAAGCTCTTTTATTGGCAAGGGCTCAAATTCACATACCTGACCCAGTAGCAGCACTTTTTTCTCCTGTCCTTAAAAGCCATTCCCTACGTCCTCTACACAGTGCATACATAGACTTCCACAAACAACCAGGGATAGTTTTCAAAGCAGCTACACAAACTTATCAAATGACATGGCTGCTTTAAACTTCAAGGAGAGTTGCTTTGCATATGTGAATGCATTTTGGGAAGAATCTCTTGCAAATATTCTGCATATCTGTAGTATATACTTTGCCTCTATATTAGTAAAGCTTACCGCCATGCTCTTTCCTTTTCTCAATTCCTTCCATTCCATGAAAACACCTGAAAAGAATTTGTACTCATATTTGAACTTGTGTCCAAAACCTATTGAGATTTTGTGAGCGAATATGAAGTTGAAGAAAAAGAAGTAGGATGGAAGGATATCAGACATATATCACTGCCCTCTTAACCATTTTAGGCCTAGAATATAAAACAAAAGTTGTTCTCTCATGGATGCCTCAAATATCAACACACAATGTTCATAATTCAAGAGCCAAGAAATAAAATTGATATATTTTTTAAAAAAATAGAATTATGTGCAAAGGCTTTACAAATTTTACTATTGTGCAGATCAAACATGGTTTTATGTAGAATAGCAAGCTGTTATATTAATATCCATAATATACCAAAGAGGTATAGAAGAATTCATGTCTAATAATTTAATGGAGTTAGATGCCAGATCATAGTTATTGCTACTACTCATACATCTGCTATATCTTTATTATTCATGAACAGGATTTGAATCCATCCTTCCTCCACACTTTGCAATAAATGGCTATATTTATCACCTTGTTACTATGGGAATATTATATATGACATATGCTGACATCTTGGTATTTTCATTTTCATACAGTTTGTACTTCTAGCAAATCCTTTTTTGCTTCCAAGATGATTTGCCACTAAAAGACATTCATTAATTACTTCAAAGTGCTCACCAAGGATCACTTTCCTGTCTCCACGCACATTAAAACTTTCCAAACATTACTTTAATCGTTTTGGGAAGCCAGGAAAGATAATATTAATATCATTCATTTCAAGATTGATTGATACCATTAGCTTTTAAGGGCCAAAAAAAAAAGGATTATAAAAATACATAAGCTTCTACTCCCAACAATCATGGTATTACAGCCCACAGGTTGGGGACTTCTGGTATACAGCATGGGTGCCCAATCTTTTGGCTTGCTTGTGCTACATTAATGAAGAGGAACTGTCTTGGGCAGCATATAAAATACATAATATAGTCAATGTTATATAATATAGTTATAGTTAATATATAATATAGTTAATGCATATAAATAACATAATAATGTTAAATGTTTACGATCTTGTGGGGCCCCATTAATAGCTGACCAGGGCTGCATACAGCCTGCAGGCCACGGGTTAGACATGCCTGGTCTAGAGTATAGATACTAGCATTTTGTTACACCACCAAATTTCTCTACACACATCGATTTTGAATTTTAAGTGCCAGAAGTTCTTCTTCCCCATCCTATGATTTCCCAAGTTTCTCGTAATAATTAAAATAATGTTTACTTTGCTTATTTAATTTTAGTGCATACTTAATGCATCATGCTTCAGAAGTGCTTTCAACTGAGCTTTTTACACGACAACTGACCCACTTAAACCACGGAATTTTACTGAGGCCCCAATGTTATTATTTTACTAATAAAGCCACATGCAATGGTAGGTGGGAAGCTCAGCAGACAAGATGCAGAGCCATAAGTTTGGCAGCTGGCGTGTAAAATATATACCTTGGCCCACAGAAGGAACAAGAACATGGGAAGCACTCCCCTAGTTTTCTGGAAAATAAAAGGAAAAGGAGGGGAAAAATATTTTCAGTCCTGCAAGACTCTGTTAATGTAACCTTACAATCAAGAAAGAGCTTAGACTTCTGGTTGAACTTCTGGTCTGAGCTCCCTTGCAGGGCTAACACGTCTTCAACTATTTCTTCATATTGCATTAAAATTCAGTAAGAAACAGAACAAGCTTCTTGTTTGTGTAGCTACAAAGATATGTGGCTAAAACAGTAGGAAGGGTTGTTCCAGGCAAAGAAAACTAGATTTGGGGTCTGCCCTTCCCTAAGCAAGAGTTTTAGAACAAGGTGGCAAGTTTTCATTTTTCAGCCTGAAATCAAATAAATTGCTACTTCTTCCCTGCATTTTCAAAACATGGTATACATTTGTCTGGCTATTTGCAAAAAAAAGTCTGAACACTAGCTGTAAAGAGGCCACTGTAACTGTGAAACTGTGTACCCCTGTCACATTTAAATACTGATTGCTAGTGTGAGGGTCCAAAGATAGCATGCTGACAATTCTACAACCAGGCACTTTTCCCAGTAGCTGTAACCATGGGTGCATGTTGCTGTGGTGGCTGGAAGGCATGAAAGGGGCATGAGTTTTCTAAACAATACCAACAGCCAGGCCCCATGAGCAGGGTCTGAAGATAATGGGGATGGGAGAGGGAGATGATCTTACCCTAGCAAAATTCCATTTCCCATTACCCACACAAAAGAGGAAGAAAATACATTCCTAGCCACATTATCCACAAAACGATTAAAAATGAGGGGGAAACCCCACAGGGTTGTACTTTGCAGCCAAGCAGACAAGAAGGGGGAAACAAAGAATTCTGATGATTTTTACCTCAGCTCTCTTTGCCCATATGGATGCCATAAAGGGACCCAAGACATGCACTCTTCTCTTAGGAGTTAGAAATTGCCCTGATCAATCCTGACTGCTTTTTATCCCTATGGCTAGGTAAATACAAAATACCTTTTGTATTTACCTAGCCATATGCAGAGAATTAAAAACTAGAGTGATTGCTGAAGAGGGAGACCTGCAATATCATCAAGCTGCTTATCCCCTTCAAGGACCTGCAATGATTCCCAATGGCCAGGAGGCCTAGTGAAGAAAAACAATTCTGTTAACGGGGAAACAGACTGCCCACAAACTCAGCAGAGTTTAACAATTACAAAAGGAAAAATCTTGCTTTCTGCAATTCTAAAAGACCAGAGAAATATTTTATGAGTTGACATTTTGCCTACATTAAAGCCAAGCCAGAAGTAAACAGGAGACACAAAGTCCCAGAACTTATTAGTTGTTGGAATATTGACTAGAAAGTGAAGCTGCTTCAAGACATCAACAGAAGAGGAGGGAATATATGTTAGCCATGAGGACTGTGGTAGTGGAAAAACCACACTGGATACTTGATGGTGAACATCAGCACATGACTCTAACCTTAAGAGATAAAATTATAATGTTGGAAAGGAACTTTTAGGTTATCTAATCCCATCTTCTTCTCAGTACAGGAATCCAGTCCTCCTGGACAAATGGCTGTCCAGTCTCTTTTTGAAATTACATTAATTTAATTTAATTTTAAATTCTTGCTTGAGTCAACAATGTAAACTCTGACCCAGTGAAGGCGGCTTTCAGTTAGGAGCAATCTGACTCTTGGTGACTACAGGTAGTCCAAGATATTTAACCATTTGTTTAATTACCATTTCAAGTTACGACAGCATGGAAAAAGGTTATTTACAACCGCTCCTCACACTTATGGCTGTCACAGTGCTCCCCATGGTCATGGGTGCTTGGTAACTAACAAGTATTTACAATGGTTGCATCATCCAGGGGTCATCATCTGGGGGTCATTTGCAGCCTTCCTGGGGGGGTTTCCAGCAAGCAAATTCAATAGGGGAAGCCTAATTTGTTTTATTTGTAAGCAGTCTTCGAGATGGGGCATAAGTCCCATTAATAAATAAATAAATAAATAATTCATTAACAACTGTGTGATTTGCTTAATGACCATGGTGATTTGCTTAGCAGTCACAGAGGTTGTAAGATCAGGCACAACTCACAGAACAACCACATCACTTAGTGACAGAAGTTCCAGTCCTGATTATTCTCA
Organism: Naja naja; assembly: GCA_009733165.1. Classification (NCBI taxonomy): domain Eukaryota; kingdom Metazoa; phylum Chordata; class Lepidosauria; order Squamata; family Elapidae; genus Naja; species Naja naja. The sequence continues at coordinate 83,655,538 of CM019148.1, read as the reverse complement.
TAATTCAAGGCCTACCTGAGTATCTATTAATCAGTACATGGATGGAAGAACTAGAAGCTTAGCTTCCAAGCCCACCAAGCACTGCTCTCTCCTAAAATATTTAGATTGCTATTTTTCACAGTGTTTCTCCTTCCATCAGGGTCACTGATTCTAGTGAGATTTGGAAACAGCAAATTCACTTTAACCTCTGGAATCAGCTCCCCTTGGAGCTCCACCTGGCCCCTGACCTCCGCACTTTCTGCCATGATCTGAAGACCTGGTTGTTTAACCAATCCGGGTTGTGACCCTTGGGTGGGGTGGTTTTAGATTGTGCATTGTTTTTAAGTTTGTATTTTGTCTTGGGGCTTGTTAGTTTAATTTCTTTTTAACTATTTATTGTTATTGTCTTTTAACGGTGAGCCGCCCTGAGTCTTCGGAGATGGGGCGGCATACAAGTCCCATTAATAAATAAATAAATAAATAAATAAATAAATAACATTTGCAGGAAGATTATGTAGTGAAGTTTACCATGCAAATTCACAGTAGGAAAAAAATACTGATACACATGCTATGGAATTGTATTATAAAAAGAAAAAGAACTAAAAAGTTGCAATACAATTGTTTTAATGGTCACATTGCAAAACCTGCATTACCTGATTCTGGCAATTAAGAGGTAAGTAAGACTCCAAAAGTGGAGGGAATGTACTTTTCTTATAAAGCTGAGAGGAGCCTGCCATAGTACACTGACGTTTCTCTTGAGAGCTGTTATGAAAAGAACCTGCAAAGAAATGTAAACATGGAAAACACAATATTACTACATAAATTATATCACAACACTGCTGACCTCTTAAATCAACATTAGGCATTTGTCTAAACGCTTTGTTCCTGACCAACACATTGTTCACCTAAGCAACGTATTACCTGAGCAACTCAACAATCTGAGATCTGTACAAGCACCACCTTAGATGAAACAAAGAAAGGTTGGCTTGCAAGATTTTCTTGAATAATTATAATTCATTAAATATTCCATATCAACCCCCTTTATATAGTTATGTTTTCCATATGATAAATATTACATTTGTTTTAGGCTGTAATATTTGCTGTAGGATTCTTCCATCAAAGAAGAGTTTAAAAAAACGAACTGAAATATGATTACACAATGGACAATTATCTATTTTTCTGAACTTAGTCCATTTAGTTTGGTTCAAGTATTTTATCGGGCCATAGTTTGTTTGTCATGAACAAACCACAATTGTTTAGAATTATATACTGTACTGCATTAAGGCATAATCCTAAATGTACCATAACCTGAGTTGGACAACCACTGAATAGCAGGAAGAGATGCAAAAAACTGTAATTAATTTTTGCAATGCAGAAATAATATAGTAGCAGCATGCTAAGACAAAGTTAAATAGAGCAGAACAAATTATACCTTAGTTTGTAACAAGAACATGTCCTCTGTCTCTGTACCAGCTTTTTTGTTTAGGTTTTAACATCGTACAATTACAAACATTTGCTGAAAACCTTAAAACTGTGATATTTCTAAATTATATTTCACCACTTAATTTTGTCACCTCCTTCTTCCCTTTTCCCAAATAGCCCTACATTCTGCACCTTCAAACTATTTATTGGTTTAAGCACAAAACATCTATACAACATAGAAAAATTAACTGAATTCATTTTTAGAAGCTCACTGAGCAAGTATTTTCTGTTCTGTGTAATTACATTGGTTATTGCTCTCATTAAACAGCTAGCTTTCAAAAAAAAATCCAACTTAATTAATTGTTTGGTAGGAATAGAATAAAGAATAAGCCAAAATGCAATTTACTTGTGTCTGAGCATCATGTTCCAATCGTGGCTTATGCAACAAGGTATTGTTAAGGCAAAGCAGATGACTTAGTGTGATGTGTAAACTCAGCCTACATCTCAGAGTGGGATAGATAAAGGGCATTTGATTTATTTGATTGAAAGAAATGAAATGTATTTTCAGTACTTGATGCTCAGTTATTTATATTCACTCGCCCACCCTTAGCCTCATTTCCAAATTTTGAAGATATTCAGTGTAAGGAAAAGAAAAATGTAAAAGAAAATATAAATACGGCTTGGCATAGCTCCTTTGATTAAGTCTGACATTTTGCCAAGGGCTGCTCAGTAGATGGAACTACCACCCACCCAACATATAGGTCTTCATCACTGCTTTCAGGGCTAGGCTCTTATGGTGTAGCTTCTCCAAACATGGATGCAGCATAAGCGAGCAGAGTAGGGAGCTTCTGAATCCTTGATACACTGGACAAAAGCATGCCATTATGCCATAGGAAGACCCTCTACTCAAGGTTCTACTCTACTTTCAATCAGAGGAAAGAGGAGATAGGACATCTAGGCAGACAGAACCAGCAGCCCGGTCCAGGTTCAACACGGCTCAAGTGTTAGCAAGGGCACTAAAATAACATCTAACACATTGCTAAGACATGGTAGCTATAGTTTATTGAATATGCCACAACTATCTGCAATTGCACAACACGCTAAGGTATAAAGTAAACCATAACACATAATTTATTTAGTAACAGTGCAGAGCAGCATGTCCTTGAATTATTCCAAGGTTTTGAGTTTTCAACGAGGCTTCTGTTCCGTGGAATTCAATAAAGGTCAAGTTTGAAATGAGAGAGTGGACAGTTCAAGAAGATTAATGACCATGATGAATAGGCACAAAACAATGTAACATTCACAGAATGTTACCTTGATTTCTTAAGGTATTTCTGAACTCCATAGGGATCTCTTGAGTCACAGAGAACTACTGATTTTTTTTTAAATGGTGAAAGACAACAAAAAGTTACAGACTATCCAATAAAAGAATGACATATATTAACGGTGAACATAAATTAAAATAAGGTGAACGTAAAACAAGAAACTAATAAAGAAAAAATAAGAACTGTGTAGGATCAATATAAGATTAATCCAATCTTCTAATTTAGTATTAAATTTAGCCTTATAGAAATCTAGTTCTCCATTCTCTTGTTTCTAGATTATAATGAGAGTTCAAAAATGGCTATCACTTATCTTGAATCTATCCCTTAACATCAGGCATATATATTTCTTTACATTTGCATAAAATTATTATTTCTGCTGAGCCTTAAGATATGCAACGCTAAAGCTCTGTAAACCTTTACAGACAGGTTGCTACTGACCAAAGCAGTGTTCATGCCTCAATCCCCAATGGCGCCAGGAAAGCATTTCTCAGGCCACCTCCCACTCAATTCAGTGAATCCCTGAATTCAAATTAAAAGGGCTCAACAATTTTCAGTCGGCCAATGCCAACCATCTGGTGCCTTTAAAATCTTATATAACCCTAACCTAATGTGTAGCCCAAAGAGAATGGCTTATAACTTATGAAGTCTCAGATGCTATCTTCCAGGGCTTCGTGATCCTTGAAGAATGGTGTTCTCAAAACATGCTCCCAGAACCCTAGAAGGGCCCATCCAAAATGAAGAAGGCACTTTACAGAAAGTCAAGTTTCCTTCTGAAAGTCAACACCCTTCTGGTCTTGGCTGTCTCAACCCAACCCTTGAGAGTATTGATAAGCTCAGGTGCACCTTGTGGAATTTTCTCTATTATTCACCTCCCTACATAATATGACAAGAGGCTGGGCAGGGTGTTAATTATAAAGGATGAAATATCATCATCCCCAAGTCCTTTGTCACAAAAATGTCCAAGAGCTTCCTTGTTAGCTACCTTTGGTATGGATCACTCAGTATATTCATGTCTGTGAAGGAACAATAGTTGTTGATTTCAAAAAACACTATGCGTTGCAACCTCTCTCGCTATAGTTGGGCGAAATGCATATTTTGGTTGTGTGATCCCAAATGCTCCAAGTGAAGCATACAACAATCCTGCCTCATCGGCCGTTGACTTTGGCTTTTCTTCCCCGCCTTCTCCCTAGAAAAGTCAACCGCGCCCGTGACTGTAAAGCCCGTGCGCTTCCAGCGAGTCAGGCAGATTTCCCCCTACACCCTATCCCCACGTTCCCCCTGAGGGGTCGCGGTGCGGCTTACCCTTCGCAACGGAGCACGGCGTCCCTCTGTGCACAGGCGAAAGCGCCCTCGCTTCCGTTTTGGAAGCTGCAAGGGCGGGTCAGCTTTGAGCGCCACCCTTGTCTCCTTCCCACCCGCGGTCCCGCGGAGCCGTTGGCGACCCTTCCTCTGACTTTTAAGGGCCGGAGAGAGATTGCTTTTCTGTTTTCTTCCCTATAAAAAGAGGGCCTGGAATTACAGTGCGGGGAAAGCAAACAATGGCGGGAATGACTGTTCAAATGCACAAGAGTTCTTAGAAAAGGTCCCCTGGGGGGATTTAAAAAAAGTGTTTCATTACGTTCTCGTGGCGTCACACCGGTTCATCCATGATTTTATTATTTTAGAATGTTATTGTCCTTGTTACTATGTTCAAGAATTTAACTTTTATTTTATTTATTTCATCGATGTCTGGAATTCATAACCCCGGTTACCATAAATAGAGTTGAAGAAAAATATTGTTTTCTGCAACTTCTTGTTGGTTAATTCTAAACACTCACATCCCAATCTCATAAATACAAAAGATTAATTAATGCACATTCCCAAAATGTGAGCTTCATCAGGGATTTAATCCCTTTTACATCATGGATTTAATATCTCCTCCGTTTTATATGTATTTATTGGGGAATGCATCTCAATATTTCTAATAAGGCTAGCAGTAATTAAGTAAATAGCAAGAGTAGTACTGTAGCTACAAGGGAATATCCAAGCAGCTTTAAGAATTTTCTTCCAACACTTACTTCTGTTCTCTCCATGCATAAGGGATATAAAAGAGTAATAACATAAAGCAGTGGTGGGATTCAAATTTTTTTACTACTGGTTCTGTGGGCATGGCATGGCTTGGTGGGCCTGGCTTGGTGGGGCGTGGCAGGGGAAGGATACTGTAAAATCCCCACCCCACTAACCTGCTTTCCAGCTCCGTTCTCCTGTGCAGGGCAACAAAAGAAGACCCAGCCAATCAGCTCGGACTCGGGAGGCAGAGAATAGATGGGAGCTGGTTCTCGGAACTACTCAAAATTTCCATTACCGGTTCTCCAGAACTGGTCAGAACCTGCTGAATACCACCTCTGAGTTAAAGGTAACCTAGTGGTTTTTATTTTACTTCCTACTAGTAGCTATATATATTCCACCCCCACCCCCAAAGTCCTGCTGAGTAGCTTCATTGTGGCAGGGAGTACTCCTGGGAGCATCAAACATAGAATATTGGGAGTTTGTGCCAACAATATATATTTCCCAGCTGGATCACTCAATATCTAAAAGTCATTCCAGCTGCTCGACTAAAGCAAGTGGGCACCTATACTGGGCAACAGTGATATAGGAAGATGCCAGAGGTCACAGTAATGGCAAAAACATCAATTCATGCTGTGCGGGAGAAAGCAATGGTATTTTATACTCCTGTATTTATTTATATATATAAATATAAACCCCGATGGTAGAAAATAGAAAATGATTGCTTGATGATGAGTTCCTCTTGTATGCTACTGAGGAAGAGCTAGCTGATGATCTTTTAGAGTGCTGATAAAAGAGCTATGTAAAACCTACAGGATGTCAAGTTGTTGATGCTGCCATACAAGAAAAGAAAATCCAAAGCTGCATAGAATTGTGGTAGGGACATGGAACATAAGAAGCATAAACATAGGAAAGCTCAACCCAGAGAAAGATGAAACAACTACAGATTGACATCTTAGGCATTATCGAATTGAGATGGAAGGGATAGGGCATTTTCTGTCAGACAGTCATACCATTTATTACTCAAGACACGGAAAAACTGTGAAACAGTATTGCTTTTATAGTTAGGAAGGGTGTAGCAGAGTACTTGGCCACAATGGAATCAGTGACAGAATAATATCAATTAAACTTCATGGACAACCCTTTAATGTGATGGTCATTTAAATTTGTTTTAATCACCAGTGCAGAAGCAAAGGTTGAAAAAGGAACTTGTCACTGAGTCCCATCCTACAAGTAAAATCATTTCTGAATTTGGAAACTGGACTACCCTGTCAGAAAACTAATCCTCAGAATAATCCCAGGTACAATTGTTCTGATCGATCTGTCTGTAGTAGTGGATTTACATTGTTTAGAAGGAAACCTATAGGACCACCTTTTAAACTAACAAAATTTGGAGAGAGAACTCAGGTGCAGAGTTCCATCCTTGATGAAGTTCAGTTTAAAACTGACAGAACATACAAGATGTGCTGCTTGTGTTGGAAATTGGAATGCCAAAACTGGATGCACAAGAAAAAAATGTAATTGGATGGTACCAAATGAAAAGAAGACAAATTTATCAATTTCTCCCACACCAAAGGGTGCTGTGCTGATGACACTACCTTAATCCTTGATCCTTTTGGGTAAGTATGTACTTTTGAATACAAATGCCAAAGCCAAATTTATAGTGGGAAGATATATATATATATATATATAGTATATACATAATTGCATGAATATGAATATATACTACTACAAAAACACTTTTAAGACTTTGTTTATAAAAGCAATACATTAAAGTGATGCCAGCTGTAATGTATTTTTTATGTGTTGTGATGTCACATACGTACGAAAAGGGCAGAATTTGTCTTGCAATGGTGTGATGCTTTTATCATTTTGATTCTATAAATTTCTCTGGTTGTCAGTAAGGCTGTCAGAAGCTGACTGTGAAGGCTGCAAATGGCAATCACATGATCATGGGAAACTGTGACTGCTGAAATGTGTGTCAGTTGCCAAGTGTTTTGGAGACTCATGACCCAGGAGATACTGTGTTTGCCCTAAGTATGAGGATCAGTTGTAAATCTATTTTTTCAGTGCTAAGTTTGAATGGTCACTAAACATGGCAGTTGTTAACCAAGGATTGCCTGTGCAACTTCCAGCTCTAGTTTTGACAAAGAGTATCTCAGGCAGGACTGTGTTAGCTTCTGCCTATATACCCACAAAACACTATAACTATCCAAATTCTGGAGAAATTTTTCATTGAAAAAGGAGTACCAATCTTTTCTGCGTAGGTTGGGAAAGGAAAACAATGAACTGAGAAAAGTTTCAAAAAGCAGTTCTCAGTTAAAATGATAGCTTGTTTAATCCTATGTAACCAGTGATCTAGTTACAGCTCTAAAAATTCAGTGTACCTGAAGATACCCACTACTATAATTTATTTAATGTATCAGTCAGTAGAGAAATCTAGGCATACAATTTCTTACTCTTCTGTCCGAGGGGCCACCAGTTTCAAATTCAGAAATGTTTAACTTGCTCTTCCCCACTGAAAGAACAGCAAAGTGGTTGGAAGGGACTTAATTCCCCCAGATTTTTTAAAATAAATCAGTGGACGTCTATAGTTGTTCTCCTTTTTGCAAACATCAGTATTTCCCCACTACTTTATAACTTGAGCCATTGCACCTAATTTCTACAAGAATAATCTGGTAAATGATCACCCAATTATCCTACCATGTATGATTGGCAAGTTCTATACAAAATGTTTTTGTAATAAACTTGCAGAGTGCATAATCCCAGCGTGCACTTTTCAAAGAATAACGGAAGTTTCAGATCAGCTTGCTTGACTGTTGATCAGTATACAAATCTCAACACCATCTGGCTGAGAAATATTTAAGAAGTTCTCTTTACACTCCATTATCAAATAGAGGCTGGGGGAGAATTTAGATCAGGGGTGTCAAACTGGATTTCTTCGAGGGCCGGATCAGCATTGTAGTTCTCTGCGGGCCAGCCTGGGGAGGAACAGACATCCTGCTGGCCAAAATGGGGCATGGAGGCTGTGCATGCCTCCCCCCATGCCCCATTTTCAGCCTGGATGGCCTCTTATGACACTCTACTGGCCAAAACAGTGTGTACCCTTTTGGCTGCCAGAGGCACCACAGGCCGGTCCTTTGCTATTTCCAGGCTGGCCGCGTGGGCCAGATTTAAGCACCCCACAGGTTGGGGCCAGCCCACGTGCCTTGAATTTGACACCAGTGATTTAGATGCTTCTATTGACTCATGGTCTTCTCAAACTGATAATGCTGCTGCATGGGAGTATTTTTATCCAAATCAAATGTAAAAACAATGAGGAATTATTTCTCACATTCCTGTCAAAAGTAGATGATGATGTGCTGTCTGGCTTCCTGTAGTTAATTTTTTGTATTAATAGCATCATTCTGGCTCCTGCTTTTTGAAATTTTATCCCTCAACTCTCACTCATGTCCATTTCACTCTATTCCAGGCTGACCAGCTGGGGAATTGTGGGAGTTTGAAGTCCACACATCTTCAAGTGTCAAGGTTGGGAAACACCATTCACATGATATTTTAGCATATCCCCTTTGCAGATGAGTAGGAGCAGTAGTATCTCTTTTTTCCCTTAAGAATGACCTAGAGATTAAGTATACTAAAATAAAGCTGCTAGTTTCCATAAAAAATCATTTTATTATTTCTGGTATTTAGCAAATAAATGGTAAACCAATTGAAAAAAATCAAGTATTTTAAATATTTAGATATATATTTCCAACTACCAACTATCAATCAGATTGATTGTATATATATATATATATATATATATATATATATATATTGCTGAAATAAAAATATATATGCAATTTTAACTTTATACATCTGACTTGCCAATGGTGAATCCATTAGTTAATTTTCTGTTAAAATGTAGGATATTAAACAAAAAGAACATATGTCTCACAAAATTTTGTGGTTTATTCAAATAAATAGAAATGTTGCAGGTTTACAAAATCACTGTGCTATTCTATATTTACAGAGTACTAATAAAATATTTTTGTTCAGAACACTTTGAATAGAAGACAGCATATTTCTTTTTGTCTCTATTGTGGGAATGAAAGTTAATTCATAAACTTCAGAGTCATCCTCAGAGCACATCCAGAAAGTAGAACTAAACCAGGGAAAAAGGTTTTTTTTCCCCTAGTCTTGCTTTAACTTCTCTGGATCTCAGCATGCATTCAGGTGTTTCCCCTGAAGTAAAGTGAACCTGTTCTAAACATACTTGGAACAGATTCAAACTAGACCAGAATCCTCAATCTTTACAAAGGTTAACAAAATAAATCACTGCGTTATAACAAATTGAACAGAGACGATAAAAATTGAACACTCATATTTGGTTGGTTTTAGTAAAACCAAACACTTGAGGCATTAAACTTACTTCACCTTTCTCATCTTTCACGTTCAAACATTTATACTACCTTAGTAAAGAATAACACACAAATGAGTTGCATTCCTGTGTCCTTTTCCTTAACACTATGCCATAACATTTTTAAAAAATGCTGAATAGATAACACTAGTCCATTCAAGAAGTGAAGCAGATGTTCAGAAGCAGAGGTGAAGCAAGGATGCTCTTTTGGCAGACATATTTGACACATCTTGTGAGACAATGGTAAGCACCTTTCTGATGCGCTATCAAGCAAAGAGATGGTGTTGACTGGGGGGGGGGCAACAATCCCGTCAAAGTGCATTTTACATAAAGCTACCGTTGTACAACGTGAAGCCACCTTGCTGCCTTAGCAACCGCTGGTTATTAGAACGGCAGGGCTTTCCGCCTGGGTGTTTCCGAAGAAAAGGCACAAAAAAGAAAACCACACCCACCTCCCCAGGAAAGAGAGAGGCCGAAATCCACCCCTGTGCTCTACGGTACGATCCATAAGTAGAAAGTAAGAATTCCCCCCCTCCTCCTCGCAGGAGTAAGCTAGAAAGCAACCGGAAAAAGGAACGGTAAGCATTTGTATTCGCAAACGGTGCTTTTTTTCGGAAGAGCGCCTTGCTGAAGGGCCACGCCGGTTATGAAAAGCTGAGGATCCACAAGCCCGGCCACTCAAAGGGTGCTCAAGTGAGGCAGGGTGTCCATCTTGCCCGCCCGGTCCCGGGCAGCGGCGCTTTCCACACCGCGGAGCCATTCGGTGCACTTGCGCACCAGCCCCTCGTCGGCCGCGAAGGCTCCGGGGTCGCCCGCCGCCTCGTCTTCCTCGTACTCCACGTCGTCGTAGCGGTGGCGCTCGTTCAGCAGCGACACCTGCAGCAAGGCGCGCAAGTCCCCCTCGGGCGACGAGGTTCCCGCCAGAGGACACCTGGAGGCGTCGGGGGAAGCGAAGCGGGCCACCCGCCCTCGCGGCCGCTGCTTCTCCAGGCTCCGCCGCTGCAAAACCCGGATCGCCTCCGGGGGAAGGCTGAGCGAGAAGCGGAGCGAAGCTTCCCCGCGGCCTCCCGGCGCCGGGCAGAGGCTTTCGCAGGAGCGCGTGCCAGCGGCCGGCGGTCCCGAGCGGCCCCGGCTGCGAGACAAGGCAGCGTTTAAGGCAGCCGCCGCCGCCGCCCCTCCTTCGGCCGGCGGGGCGTTTCTGCCGCCTTGGCCCGCTTTGCCGCGCGGCAGCTGCTTCTGCAGGGAGACGCTGGGCCAAGAACTGGAGAAGCCGCCGGGTCGCTCGGAAGGCACGCCGCGCCCTTTCCGAGGAGGCTTGCCTGGAGCGAGAGGGGCCGTCGCCAACACCGCCATCGGCTTCCGAGGAGCAGCCACGGGCGGCGACGGCTGGTGTTGCTTCCTCGATTGCAGTCGGGGGGCGGCCGAAGGTGGCGGCGCGATAGGAGGCAAGGACATGGCGGGAGAGACTTTTCCTCCTCCTCCTCCTGTGTCCGCTCTCAGCTGGGCATGTCTTCAAAGAGTCGCCCGCTCCAGCGGAGCTCCTTCCCAGCCTTCGACGAAGCAGCCCGGCGGCTTCGCGTGCCGCCTATGCTCTGATGCTGCCGGTGGATGAGACACGAGGCGGGTTGGAGTCTAGAGGAGGAGCCGAGCGAGGGGCGACGTCCAGGCTAGGCTGGGGGGCTTTGATTAGGGCTGGCCGCAGAGCCAATCCGTTTCCTCAGGACGGAAATTCGCCCCCTATCTGACGAAGAAAGAAGAGCCGAGGCGATTCTTATCTAGTAGCCGGGCCGGGTTTTTTTTAGTTCTTCAGCTCCTCCCCACCACCACCCCTCTGAAAAGGCAAAGGAGTGATCTACTAGGAATCTGCTCCATAGTGGATTCTGCTGGAGGCTTAAATAGCCACTTCCCGTTCTGAAAAAAGTGGGACTTTTCGATTAGTTGATGCTAACCCCCCTACAACTTTCATTCAAATCTCTTCCTGTACAGAAAATATTTACCCATTTCATTGAAACAGGAATCTCTCATTGACAATAGCCTATAAAAGCTCTATTTGCTTTTAGATTACGTGCTAGTAGCCTAGGCCGCTGCTATAGTGAGTCAACTGTTTCCCAAACAGTGGATTCACACAATCTTAAGTCATTGAAGCCTAACCAGTTAAAGTTAAGAGCCTTGGTAGCTCAGGCTGTTAAATGCCTGCTCTTAAGATCCAGCTGCCTACAATTATTGTAGGCTCGAATCCCACCAGGCTCAAGGTTGACTCAGCCTTCCATCCTCTCAGGGTAGGTAAATTGAGGACCCAAGATTGTTGGGGGCAATTAGCTGACCTTGTAAAATTGCCGCTTAGTAATAAGCAGGCATATACAATGGAATGAAGGCTATTGCTGAGCACACTGGGTTGTATCCCAGAAATTGTAAGCCGCCCTGAGTCTTCGGAGAAGGGCGGCATATAAATGTAATTAAAAAAAAAAAAAGGTTAACCACATTTAGCCAATGCAGTCGTTTAATGCTGCTTAGTTAAATGTGCTATGTAAGCAAACCACAGTGAAGTAGATTTATACATCCTGATGTTCCAGTGAGGTGGCCTTAGAATGGCCTCATGTGCTATGCAAATATATCTTAAATATGCCACTGTTATTTCCTTAAACTGGTTTTGCATTTATTGTTTTCCTGGTCACCACGGACAACAAAAGAATTCCATGCAAACTATGAGGTTTCTTGTAAGAAATCAAAACCTCTTCCTTATCAGCAAACATAGAAACCAAGAATGCTGGGTGGATGAAGGAAAGATCCCTCAATCACTAGGCCAGGGGTGTCAAACTCGCATCACGGTGTCATAACGTGATGTATTGTGACTCCCCCTCCTTGCTAAACCAGGTGTGGCCAGTGCATGACACATCTGGCCTGTGGGCCATGAGTTTGGCAGCCCTGACTAGGCCCTTTCCTAGAAAGTAAATATTGCCAGGTTACAACTTTTACCTTCCAAACTAAAGTCTGTTTTACAGAAACAACTCTAAGGTTATTTTTTTCATTGTTAACTGTCTGCAGGCTCAGGATTGGCTAAACCTCAAAAGATGTCCTGCCAAAAGAACAGGTGTGGAGATTGAAAGAGACTGAGATGGAAGTGGAGGAAGAGAGCAGGTAGAGCAGGAGGACAAAGAGGATGTGCTGGAAATCACCCTTATCAAGGTCAGTATAAACAGACTCCCCCATCTGTCTGTGCTGCTTGGTTAGGACCTGGCTCATTTGTCAGGCACTAAATAGATCTGGTTCCTCTCTTGAAATTCCTCAGGTGAGGAAATCAGGGGCATTTCCAAGTTTGCCTATTTGTTGAGGCTGGGCTGCCCATTGAATCTGCTGGTGTGAAGGAGAGTAACAAGCCCCACACTTCTGCTGCTGCCGCCGCCTGTTCCATCTTTCTTCCTTGGTTTGATATTTTATTTTGAGAATTTACTCTTTGAGTTCTTGAGTTGAACTGCTGGCACTCCAAAGGGACTGTTTTCAACTCCTGACCTGGAATGCTTAAGGGTCTGGCAAGAATAAGCTGCAGCAGATTTTCTACATCCTTGGAGTCTACTCAGTGTTTGCGACTACTCGGAAGTCAGCTGTCTGCCTCTATTTTTACAAGAGACTTTGCCACACAGGCCTATCACTTACTACTAGTGTGTATAATCCCTCTGAAAGCAGAACAAGGAAATGGGAGTTTTAGTGCTATTGATCTTTATAACACATGGTTGGGAGGAAATTAAATTACCAAATAACAAGTTATTCATTTTGTAGCTTAAATTATTGTTTCAATTGCGGAAGCAAACCTTCAGTTCCATCCAGCCATTAGCCACATAATTAAACATACTTGAACATATAGATTTTACTTGACTATTTCCTCTCCCAAGACCATTAATGGCATTGGAAGGTGTGTGTATGGGAGATTAATTCTAAAGTTACAGAAAAGTAGGCATGCTATAGATAAATTGTGGGAGTATATAAGTAGACACTACTTTTTAAAATAAGCAAAACATAAGCATTAACCCATGTTTGAGTCTGACCAGGTAATTTAATAGTAGTTCTAACAGCACTAACATATAGAATCTCTACAGAACATCTCAATCATAAATACCATTACACTGCATAATTTTAAATATTTATTTTAATCATTGATTTAATATATTACTCAACTTCTTTTAGTTAAATGCATTTTAAGTGTCACAGTATATAAAAAGTTGGCATTTAAAATAAAGGAATAACACAAAGTTCCTGAATTTGGAAAACACATTTCTTATATAGTATCATTTCCTCCCCATGCTGTCTCCACTGTTAATCATTTCTGAAGAGGCCTAGTAGCTATAACATAGTATAATTCTTCATTTTACAATATAATAGGATTTTGGAAAATAAAACAAGATAAATTGGAAAGATAAATAAAAAAATGAGGCAGATGTATTTACATGCATTTTACCTGAAACTCAAAGACCACATCATTTTGAGATTAAATCATATTAGCAGACTTTCATCCAGCAATTTTAAGACCACTGAGTAAAAGAAATATTTTTAGAGTAAGCATGGATTGAGGGGTCTTGTGATGGTATAAATGCCCTGGTTCTGTACTTTAAAATAAAAAAAAGGTTCTTCTGCTAATACAATTTAATACCCATTGTGAATAAGTATGTCACTGTTTCAGGATCTGAAGCACTTGGGAGTAAACCTAGGAGAAATGATGTAGATTTCCAAGCACTGGAAAAAGTTCTGCTTCTCTTTAATTTAGGCAAGAAGTAAAGCATTTCAATACAGCATCCCTTTAAAAGAAAAAGAAAAATCACTATGTACAGCTTGTGGATATGATGCCTTATTTTTAAGGCTTTACCAAGTGGTACACAAGTTAACTTCTCATTTAAAAACCCTTCCCTTTCCTCCATTCTCATGAATGCAAAATGATACTGTTTCAGACAACCATTGTACAATTTTATAAGCAACCATTCATTTTAATAAAATTCAATATTTTAGCTCAATTGTAATGGCAATTTTAATTTGCTTTTGATTTCAAGTACAATAATTTCATTCAAGGAATTTAATAAAGTAAAATCAACTGAGGTTTGAAGCCTGGCAGGCCTCATACTGAAGACCAATGTACTAGATACAGGTAGTCCTCGACTTACGACCACAATTGAGCCCAAAATTTATGTTGATAAGCAAGACATTTGTTAAGTGAGTTTTGCCCCACCTTACAACCTTGCTTCCCACAGTTGTTAAGTGGATGTCTACAGTTTTCAGTTAGCAACACAGTTCTTAAGTGAATCTGGCTTCCCCATTGTCTTTGCTTGTCAGAAGGGATCATATGACCCTGGGACACGGGAACTGTCATAAATATAAACCAGCTGACAAGCATTCAAATTTTGATCACATGACCATGGGAATGCTGCAATGGTCATAAGGGTGAAAATCGGTCATAAATCACTTTTTCCAGTACTGTTGTAACTTTGAATGGTTGTAAGTCGAGGATTACCTGTACCTGCTACTCAGAATACATCTGATTACCCCCAACACAAGATAACTGCACAAACTTTTTTTTAAATGGTAACACTTGCCTTGCATATGGGATGTATGACAAACTGTACCTAAAAGAGGAAGATGAGAAATTATGTTTTAGCACCCTTTTGCAGCCACCCACAGAGACATCAGTCTATTGTAACAATTTCATATAATTAGCTAGTCAGATTATACTTTGGAACAAAACAAGAGATATACTGCTACAAGATTCCTAATTCTACCTTCCATTTCAGATTTTGTTGTAAGTGTAGAAACTCAAAATAGTAAACAAATATTATTAGTGCTATTGACTTATACATTTCCTAGAAGGAAGGCTTAGTAAATAAAGATTTTACTCCACCCCCATCAATTAATTCAAAATTTAGTATGCATATAAACAAGAAATTGAAGTTGCCCATTGGGCCAGGGGACAGGTCTTGTAAGTGATGACATCCCCTCATTAGCAGGAGCGTTTTCTCTTGAGGGTATGGAAGGCCCCTACTCTACAGGTATTCCAAACACAAGGCAAAGCAGATCTGTTGCAAAGAGCACTTGGCCCTTTAGTTAAATGAAAAGTGACTGTGATGCATTAGGATTTTTTTCCCCTACTGATTTTTATTTTCTCTGTATGTTTCTAATGCATTCTTTTGGGATTTTATACCCTGACCAATCCCATTTGGGTTGGGATGGGCTAGAAATATTGTACAATGAATAATAAATACTGTTAACAAATAAAGGATTGATCTATGGCCAATATCTGAAATGCCAAGCCTTTAAATTATGATCATTACTTGTTCATAATATGCTATGACATTTGTTTCAGCATGTTTAATAAATGTATCCTTTAAAAAAAAGCTATAGTTATATACACCAGCTAGAAATGGTATGACACCCTGCTTAGCATGAAATGTTCCAGACCATCCAACAACCCCTATGTAAATATGTACTGAAGAAACACATCAGTAATAGAAAGAGTATCCTTTAATCACCTTCTTGTCAGGGAATTTCTCTTTATTTATAAGAGCTGTGGTGGTGCAGCTTAGAATGCAGTGCTGCAGGCTAACTCACTGCTCACTGTCAGGAGTTTGATCCTGATGGGATCAAGGTTGACTCAAGCTTTCCATCCTCCCGAGGTTGGTAAAATGAGCACCCAGATTGTTGGGGGCAATAGGCTGACTCTGTAAACCACTTAAAGAGGGCTATAAAGCACTATGAAGCAGCACGTAAGTCTAAGTGCTATTGCTGTAAATAAAGTACAACCATATGACTTAAAAGATGGGTGGGAAGGAAGCAGAGGGCCCAGGTGGGGTCAGCTAATTAGTCTGGTAGCCACCTCCAGACTTTCTAGAGGCTGCTGTACTTTCAAAGCAATCCTAGAGTTCCCCAAAATTATTTGAAAACCATTTTTATACTTCTTTTAGTTCTAATAAGAATCCACAATATTTCAAGTCACAACCACAAATCAAGGTGACTACATTATCGGATTTGCATAGTTTGTAACAATAAAGGGTTGCATTACTGTAATAAATGATAGGATTTCAAAGAAAGCCTTACCAGGTCATTGCCATAAATTGCAAAATGCAGAACAGCAGGGCTAACCCTTTCTTTTGCCACTAAGAAAGTGAGGAAAAGAACATGTGTTAAATTTTAATGGTATATTTTAAGACCAAAATGTGTTGCATGGACCTTCTATTTCTGACTGAAAATTCAGCGAAGCAGAAGGCCACATAATTTCACTTTTCTATTAGAGGGAATAAACAATATTAAGATCACTCATGCTTGCAGACTTAAATGGCATAGTATCACTCAATCTACGACTATTTAAAAGAATAAAAAACTGGGCAAAATTTACATTTGTGTAATATATTAACTGGGCAAAATTTACATATGTGTAATATATTAAGCTAGACAAAGTAAATCTTAAATAAGAGACAGACTAACTAGAGCATCCAAAGCAAGTAAATTCATGCTGAATAGTACAAAAAGTTTGATTAATACAACTTACCCAAAATGCAGCAAATAATGTGAGGATCAAAGAAAGCTGCCCAAAATGAAACAAGAATGAGATCAATGCATATATAAGTAGGTTAGGGTTTGCAGTACTGATAGTCCTCGAGTTATGACTGCAGGTGGGATCAGAATTTCTGTTGCTAAGTGATAGAGTAATAAATTGTGAACATCCCATGACTTAGCAATGGCAATTCCTGCAGTTTCCGCTGCCCCTGTTAAGTGGGGATAGCAGGGCATAAAGTGAGCACCTCCTTCCAACTTCCTGCTGGCTTCCAACAATCTAAATCAATGGAGAAGCTGGCAGGAATTTCTAAATCCCAGGCAGCTTGCAAGGAAACCAACAGGCAGGTAAGCTTGTGGGAAACTGCCAGGGAAAGTCACAAATCATTCGTGTGACCACAGGATGCTGTGACCATCGTTAAGTGCAAGCCAGTTGCCATCACGTAACCACAGGTGTGGTGGAATAGCCAGACCGTTGAGGACTAATCATAACTCCTGCTCATTCAACACCATTGTAAATTTGAACATTTGTTGTGCAAGTGGTTGTTAACCATGTCTCTGTATTGTTATAAAACCTACAAAAGATTCACTGCAATTCTCAGAAAGTTGTGATCAATAACACTGTCTCATCACCGGGAGAAATTTCATGAAAGGACAAATATATCTCAGCCATAAGATATCACTTAACAAATCAGATTAAGTCAAGTCATTCTGATAATATGCTAAGGTAATGGAACTGATAAACCCTTTCTAATCATCAATATGCAACCAGAAGCATCAGGAGGAAAGAGGACAAGTGACAAAACATGCAGTGTATTCCACTGCTTAAGTATTTGAGTGCAACGTTTTGTAATTTTGGTGTCATTGTATTTATGAATGGATACCAATATCTGGAACTTATAAAGTTTCTTTTCTTGGTTTCAAACAAGCATAACTTACCAGCATAATAATTGTTACAATTAACCTTGTTGGTTCAAACATCTTTTTCAGCTGTTTCACTGGACCCATCAAGAAGCAAGTACTAGTTTGAAAAAAAAAGGATTAAAAAAAATCTTCTCAGTCATAGCTATAGGTTAGGGTCACCCAGTCCCTTTTTGTCTGTTTATGACTATGACAATTGATAGAATTCAATGTTTCTCCTTCATTCCACTCTATATAGCCTGCCCAGCTCTGAATGAAAATGATACAGAGCAAATTTTGAGGGTATACTCAGGAGATGGGATGGGGAACTGTTCCCTCCCATTATATCAGTTGAAGTTATATTTATTAGTTAAAACCTACAGTTGTGTCCCGACTGCTATTGTTTTTTTTTTACATCTGGTAATTGTATAGAATAAATTTCAAAAGAGCCCAGTTCTATATACAGAGAATTATTTGCACTTTGCAAGTAATGTGGAAACACATCAATTTCATAAAAAAAGAAGACTACAAAAAGATCATACCTGGCTAAAGCAGCAATATTTCCCAAGGTATAGAACACTGCAAAGAGTTTAATTCCACCTGGAAGCCACAGCAATCCTGTCCCCTGCATATATACAGTTAAAAAACCCAACCATGAGGAGATCTATAGTTTTATCAAACCAAGAATCAAGACAAATTATTAGAACATTATACTTTTCTGACAACTGAACATCCTGGGGTCACCAAGAGCTGTTAAGTCTTAGTGGGCAACAAATAAAATCAATCTTGATTGATAAGAACTAAAAAATAATAATGTATTAAGTCCAATTTACAAAATACAGGTAGTCCTCAACCTGCTACCACAATTGAGCCCAAATTTCCATTGCTAAACAAGACAATGATTTTTGCCTGATTTTGCACCCAACTTCTTGCCACAGGTGTTAAGTGAATTACTGCAGTGGTTAAATTAGTAACGTATTTGTTAACGTCAGGATTCCCTACTGACTTTGCTTGTCAGAAGGTTGCAAAAGATGATCACATAACCCCACCAGGACGCTGCAACCATCATAAATACATGCCAGTTGCCAAGTGACTGAATTTTGATCACATGGCCATGGGCATCCTACAATGGTTGTGTGAAAAATGATCATAAGTCACTTTTGTCAGTGCCATTGTAAGTTCGAACAGTCACAAAATGAATAGTTGTAAGTCAGGGACTACCTGTACATACAAATTGTTCTCATTGTAATTCCTGATCTTGGGAGAGAGATGGATTGCAATAGAACTGAAATTTCAAAGAACGCCCTGTATGTATAGAAACAGGAATGTTGTAGAGGACAAGGTTTCTACCACACATATCCACAATCAATTAAATCTTAAAACTATGTCTGACTGAAGTTGATTCCTGTGCCTTAAAGATAACCTGAATCCTGAAGCAAAGTCCTCTGCTCCTTTGTACCTGGACCTCTGTCAGACTCTGAGGATAAGTCCAGCCATTAATCAGATCTGTTAAAGTACAGCTCTAAAGTAAAGTGTTTGCTAGTTCACCCAAACTCGTGTGCTGTTATCTTCTTTTCCGCTTCCCCAGAGTTTGTTTTAGTTGTAAAAAAAAACCCAAAGTTTTTTTTCCAGCTGCAGGAAGAGCAGGAACATTGGCTTTTGATTAATGGCATAAAAGCCAGCCTCCCGCAATGGTGCATCTGATTGAGATAAAGGAATATGTAGCCAAACTTACAAACTCTTTGGCTTTAGACTGGAAAGAAAACTGTAGCATGGTGACTAGATTAAAAATATTGCATAAACACAAACTGAGGGAAGAATAAATACAAAACAAAGCAGAGACTAGTCACTGTATAGTAGTTTAAAAGGAAGAAAGTAGCACCACCATTCTGAAAAAGTCTGTTATCCAGTACTATATGAAATACTAATAGAAAGTCATCGAAGCAGTTCCTGTGGCTTGACTGATGAAATCCCAAGGGTCTACCAGCTGTTAAGATCACCTGAAAAGCTTTCTCTTCCCCTAATGACTTACAAAAAATGGCACTAGTGAACAGCTAGGTCTGCTGCAGATAATTCTATTTAAGAATAATTTGGAGCAACAATATATATACAAAAGTTGTATATAAAAAGAGGGAAACAATTTTGTTCTCTGTAACTTTTGCATCTGCTTTCCCTAACCCAGTATTGGCCTATAATCTTTGACAACCCCAAGCCACCATAAATAGCATTATGTAAGATTGGATTTGTGATCCAATACATGTAGAGATCTTGAAGGCTACCCTTTAAGGTTACAAGTGTTTTCTTCTGACTGCTTTTTACACAAATGACATCTGACACATAGAAATCTGCATCCCAGGAAAAGTTAGTATTTCCATAGAGAAGCTAGTATTTCCATATACTGCGTACTTTTTCCTAATGTATTGACCAATCATTCTATACCAACTCCATATATCAATACATTTGTCTAAGAACAGAGATGAAAAATAATTAAAATATATAAAGGGGATTTTTTTATTCTGTGTTTTGTGAAATATTTACTTACAAGGAGAGAACACAAAATGCCGCATATAAAACATATTGCAAACCATTTCACGCGAGTACTAAAACTCAGGGATGATGCATCAAGGACCTATGGATAAAGAAAGAAAGTAATCAGATTTTAATAGGACAGAAATCTTTTCTAATAAAACATCGTTACCAATGCAAACATCAGAATGCTTAAATAAATAACTGTAAAAAGTAGATGCTCTTAAAGCCTCAAGTATTCTTCTACTTCACACTGATTTTAAAAATATACACTAATTTTATATGTAGATATTTATTTTTCCAAAGACAAGCTTGCATACTCACTTTAAATGCCTAAAAAAATTAAATGAAGAATGAATCCTGGCAGACTAACAAACATCTTAATTATGTAAAATAAATGAAGTAATCAAGTTAAAACAACCACTAGAGATTATATATTTCTATTTGATTTACTATGGTACAATGAACAAAACACAGACTAGCAGAATTAGAATGTTATTTATTGGTGATAAACATGCTTTTTTCACAATTCCATTTCTAAAAATGATTCATTACAAAGGTTAGGAATAAATGGATGACAACATAATATTTAGGCAGGCATCACTTTCAAACATATAACTTGTTTTTCAAGTAATTCTTTTGATATGTTAGCTTATAGAAATTAAATAAAAAGGACATCCTAAAATTATACACACACCATATATGTATATATCCCAATCAAGTTAGTTATTCACTTGATAGCTGTATACATAAAATACAAAACAGAACAAAAATTTAATTCCATTATTAAACTGTAAGTGCAAATGGTCAAAATTTAATTTTTTCCTCACTTTTATTGAACAGATAGGAATGTCATTAGTTGAGTGAATAACTATTACATTATTATTATTATTATTATTATTATTATTATTATTATTATACAAAATCTCTAAGGACTTTAGAAGAAGAAAAATACACAAGAAATAATATACATTAAACAAAAGCATACAAATAAATGATCCACAACATAATAAAAAGTAATTAGATTTATCAAACAATAACCAAATTAATATTGAATCAAAGCTAAAATGCCTTTCAGTGAAGTTCTGTTTATAGCAGCTTCTGGAAAGCAACCAGAATTGGAGCCAATTAAATATCCACTGGGAGCTGTTCCAAAGGATTTGTGCAAAAGCAACACCATTTTGCCTTGTTCCTCTCTCCAGTTATCATTAATAGTTTCTTCCAGCTAGATCAAACTGGTTGGACCATTACCAATGAGAGAATGCAGTCCTGCAATTAGAGGTACAAAGCCATTCACTGCACCTAGAAGTTTGGTGGAAACCAGTACACAGCCCAAATATTGATTGAATATGATCCCCGAGCCCCTATATTCTAACTCAACTGCAGCTTCTGAATGATCTTCAAAGATAGCCCCATGCAGAGCATGTAACAGTAGTCCAAGAGAGTGGTGGTGAGGGCATGAGTTGCTTTAACAAGATCCTTCCACTTGATAGGATCAGCAACTGGTCCAGTAGCTTAAGCTGGAAACCTACTCCAGCTGGCCTCCATCTGCTGTTTTACAGGAACTGTGGGTTCAGAGGAACTTCCAAGTTACAGATGTCCAGGTAATGCCATGACAATCAAGAAAAGTCATCTGTTCTCTCCCATTCAGAACTTCATAAACTCCAGGCATCAAACAGGATTCAATATCACCATCTGGCCTGGCGTAGCAATGTAAAACTGGGAATCAAACCACTGGACAACCTCCCATTGGCTTCTTGTAAATATAAAAGAACCAATTTTGTGGTATCCCAAAGGATGTAGCAATTACACTGATCTCCCCTGCCTTTCTCATGCCCAACTAGAACCATTCTCATAACTTGCAACACACTTAATCCAATCCCTAAAAGCAGTCCAGAAGGGTACAATGATCCATAATAATGAAGGTAATACAGAGATTTAAAAGGATCAAAATGACACACTTCTGCTAGCAGATCCTAACAAACTTTTTATGCCATGAATGGCAATTTTTTTCAAGAGTTGAGAATTTTCCATGAACATGTTTTAAAAATTACAAGGCAGAACAGACTTGTGTTCATTTCCATTTATTTGTTTGGGTGTTAATAGTTATTATATACACACATAAAAAGAATTCTATTATATTAAATATATAATATCCATTCAATATTAATAGTGGTCTACAATTTAATTATCACACAAAAAGAAACAAACAATTAAAACCAAGAAACAATCAGGTAGGTGCAATTAATACAACTTTCTCTGTGATTTGCAAGGTGGCAATTCTTAAAGCCAGATCTTAATGCTCAGAATGACAAGTCTACACAAGCACACAATACATACAATTTTTAAAACTGTCACAGTAACTAAAGGCAGATGATTAGACATGGTTCCCCTTATCCATAGTAATGAATGGGAAGTTTCAAACTGCAATAGTATACAGCTTACCTTTTCCAGTCCAAATCTTTATCCTTATATAGGCAGCACAGAGAAAAGAATATTAAAATTTAACAAATGTACATGTAGGAAAGTTGTTCTTCCCTGAATAAGATATGTACATTGCTTAATATGTTTAGATATTAAATATCTAATATCTAAATAAATAAATAAATCTAAAGAATCATCCACTTTAAATGCATCAAACTAATCCCCCCCCAATGCAAATCAGGAGAGTATGGACTGAGGAAAGAAATATTTACTTAATTGTAGGAGGGAATATAATTGCTACAACATGGTTTAGAACAGTGGTTCTTAACCTGGGCGATATCGACCCCCAAGGGGCGATTTTGTTTTTCAGGGGGGCGATGGAACGAAAAGGGCCGACGTGGGGGCGAAGGAATGGAAGGGGGGCGATATGGGGGATAGAGCGAGATATATTGGGAGAGAGAGATCTATATTGGTAAGATAGGTAGGTAGACAGACAGACAGGTAGGTAGATAGGCAGGCAGGCAAACAGACAGACCTTTTGGATGGATGGATGGATGGATGGATGGGTGGATGGACGGACGGACAGACAGAAAGAATGCGAGAGCGGCAGCACTTTGGGAAAGTGGTGGCGGCGGCTTTTCCCAACATGCTGCCGCATTCGAGGCGCCGGTTCAGGTGCGGTACAACAGTCAATGGGGTGAGCCTGCAGGGCTGGCGCCTCAAACGCCCCCCTGCCGCCTCTCAGCATCCCCAAGGGGGCCGGCAGAGGGGACTAAGAGGCGACGGGCGTTCGAGGTGCTGGCCCTGCAGGCTCACCCATTGACTGTAGCACCGCTCCAGAGCTGGCGCCAAAATGGGTGAAACTGTAGGGCTGGCCGGTGCCTGGGATGCCCCCCTGCAGCCTCGTAGCACCCCTCTGCTGGCCCCCTTGGCCTTGGGGATGCTAAGAGGTGGCAGGGGGTGGCGCGTTGAATGCAGCCGCGGTGGCACATAATGCGCCACCACTTCCACATTGGAGGCGCTGGCTCCGGAGCGTTACTACAGTCAGTGGGTGAACCTGCAGGGCTGGCACCTCGAATGCCCCCCTGCCACCTCTTAGCGCCCCTCTGCTGGCTCCCTTGGGGATGCTAAGAGGTGGCAGGGGGGCGGTTATGTTGGGGGAGGGGGGCGATGACAACTTCCTCAATGGCTCAAGCGGGCGATTCTTTCAAAAAGGTTAAGAACCACTGGTTTAGAGTACATTAGGATCCAATACTAAAAATGGCCAGCTCTGGACTCAAATGACATCCTGGAGTTCAAGAATGACCTAGTTAAACATATTGTGCAAACAAACTAACAAAAAACCCTCTGTGGTTGCCGTGAAAAAAAAACCATGCTGGAATAATTAAGAATTTAATAGAAAATTGGTATTACCAAAATGCCTTTGTATAAATTTTTTATTGTAGCCACACATTTGGAATATTATGCTATATGAAGTTCTGGCCACAGCAACTCAAAAGCAATGTTGTAAAATTTTAAAAGGGACAGAAAAGAGGAAAGCAGTGATAGAAATACAACAACTTCCTGACAGAAAATTCAAACTGAACCAGCTTAAAAAAATATAAGAGGGGCGATAGAAATGTATAAAATATTCCAGATATCAAGACACCCCCCTTTTCAGTACTGGACCTCAGAACTTTCCAGTACAATAGAATGATAGCAATTAGGAAAGATAAATGAAAGTTATTTGCATTGCACTTAAAACTAAAGATTTCACAATCATAAGATAATGCTGATAACATTCATCGAGGGGAAGATTTTTAATTGATATAAAATATCTGTCAATATGAATTACTGAGGAATGTGAATATCAGGATACTATTACCTTCATATTTAAAGGAATGGCCACAAATGAATTAATGTTTATGTTTACATTATGCCTTTCTTCCATGACACTCAATTCTCCCATCAACATGTACATGATTCCCATGTTGGATCTCTCTGGTGGCATTTTTGAGTATTGGAGTATTTTTATTCAATCAGCCCTGTTTAATTCTAGAGGGCTCTAGGGGGAACAGTTCACATTAAAGTTACTAATTCATGGTAAACATCATGGCATCATTTATATTACTGTTTATATAATTCAGAAATAGGCAGAAAGGCAGGAAGGAGCTTGCTACTAGGAAAAGATGTTGGACCTTGATAGACGGCAGGGAAAAATGTTATTTCAAGCTGTTTTTATTTTCAAAAGGGGAAAAAAGATTAACTACAGATCCAGTAAGGTTAGCAATGGTCAAAACTATGGAATAGATTAAGCAATCAGTTTGTGAATATTTAGAAAGCAAGTCATGTCAGGAGGAAGCATTAATTTATCAAAAATAAATTATGCCAGTTCACTTGATCTCAGTTTTTGATAGTCAGTTGATCACAGGAATGCGGTGGACATAGTACAGTTTGTCTTCAACAAAGATCTGAAAATTTTCTCATGGAATTTTAATGAAGTATCAAAATATGGGCTGGACCATGCTAGCTTATTTTCCCATTCAGCTGTGTCTGATTCTTGGAGATTGCCTGGACAATCCCTGCAATTTTCTTGGCAACCCCTGCAATTTTTTAACCTCCCTATAAGACTGAGAAAAAAATGATTAGTCTAAGGTTGCCCAAATTGCTTTGTGTATTAAACAATGATTAAAACTCACAATCTCCTGGTTTCTAGCCTGATGTCTTAACAACTCCACCAGACTGGCTCTCTATGTTATCATTATGTGGGTACAAAGCTGTTTGAACAATCATACCCATTAAGTGCTTGTGAATGGCTTGCATCAACTTGCAAGTAGTGAGTGGCATACTGCAGGGTTGTAATCTGTGCAATATCAAAGATATTGCTGGGGAGCTATGTCAGCTATGTGCAATATCAAAAATGTGGGGAGCTATGTCAGGCAGCAGCACATGTGCAATGGATAGATCAAAAGATGAACATGAACCGGCAAATGTGATACAGTTGCAAAAAAATGCAATCCATATCTACATTAAATAAGTACAGTGGCAAGACCAAGATAAGCCACTGTTCCTCTATTTGTGATGGCCATGCTGCACCTAGAGCAATGCATCAAACTCTGGGTACTGTATTTAAGAAAAATGATAGCAAATATGTATCCAAGAGATAAAAGCCCAGATGATAAAAGGCCTGAAAGGAAAGCTTACCAAAAATGGTTGGAAGCATTTGGTACTTTTAGCCAGAAGAAAAACGTCTAGTGAAACTTGACAGTTAACTTCAGGTATTGGAAGAACTAACATGTGAAATATGGGTAGCATTGTTCAGAATCGTCCCAGATACCAGGACAAAAAAAGCTGTACTGCACTTTCTGAAGCATTTCATTTCAGCTCCATATATCACAGCAGAAACTCGTCAGACTGACAACAGCTTTCCAAGGTTTCAGATGGCAGCCTTTCCCAAACATGCTTGGGAAGCCTAACATCTGATAAGCCCTGAAGCCAAAGCAGAGTTGTACCATTCTGCTTCTCAACAGAATCGACCCACATGACAAAAAACCGATAACAGACGGTCCTGACCCACCATCGTCTGTATCTGTCATAATGGAAAGAACATTTTTGAAGATGAAGACAAAAGCTGTTACCATTTACAGATCTTCCCCTCTGTCTGTAAAAAGTAATACAGGTCCTCATTTTCTTTCAGCAGGCAATAACTTCCCTAAAACTCAGTTTAAAGCAAGCTTCGTTTAGCCCGATTGCTTTTTTGTTCTTTGCTGGCACCCAGACTGGTAAAAGCGGTTGTGGCGGGTGGAGGGGGAGCAGCCTAGATTGAACTTTCCTAGCCTAGCGTTTCCTCGTGTACAAATACCATAGTCCGCAATGACGCGACCCCGCCGGCAGGGAATGATGGAGCCTATGATCCAGCGAATCTAGAGGCGGCCAGTCTGCCAAGAGGACAGACTGTCATATGCAGCGGTGCCATCCGTATTGCTCAGAACAGAGCCTCCATTTGCGTTTGCGAGTTGCTTTGCTCTCTAGTAACGATACGCAAGAACAGCAACGCTGCGTTAGTCCTGAGGCAGCGGGGCAATCCCGCCAGGGCGCCCCGAAAATCCGGCCAAAAACCCCGGAGCTAAAGCGGGAAACACGAAGGGACTCTCTCGCCTTCCCCCCCTCCAACCCCCAAGCCACACCTGCGACGTCAGGCCCTGTTCCTCGTCGTCCTCTCCTCTCAGCACCCGTCGCAGCTTCTCCATCGCCGCGACAGCCCCCTCCGCGCCTCTGACCCCTTCCAAAAACAACCCCCGAAAACCCCACCGAGCCTGGTCGTTTCCGTTGGCAGGGTTCCTCCTCCTTCTAAGGAAGCGTCAAAACGGAAGCTGGGAGAACGGAACCGGAAGTCAGGAGAAGGGGAGGAGCCTGGAAACATTCCTGTGAGTGGACTGGCTCGCCTCCTTTCAGATTGCTCGCGGTTGTGGTTTCTGGTTTCTCCTAGGTCAGGATAAACTGCGAGTCCCGCTCCCCGTATATGCTGGTTGAAGAGCAGCCTCAGAATACTTCTCCACGAATAAGTGCTCTGTTATTCGACTCTTTGTGATACAGCCAGTGCTTCTGAGGCCGCCACTGTTCCAATATTTACGGTCCGCCGCTGTCAGCCGGCTACCTACCTACCCAAAATGATCCAAGCAAAAGGGTAACTCGCTGAGACAAGCTACGTTACAGAGCTTGGGCTGCTCTATGAAGGGCTGCTGTTTCATAAGGTTGGGAACCAGGCTTGGAAAGGTGCAGTTTGTTTATCAGGCGACCCAAACTATGTAACAAAAATGTCTATGGAGATTCTCAGTCATCCAGGTCACAGTTGTCCCAAAGGTGCTTTTTTCAAGAGGCAACTGGACTTACTGGTTTTTCAAATCAAATCAGATCAAATCAACCTCTATTGTCAGAGTACAACACGTGTACAATGAGATTGGCTGAGCCTCCCTCTCTTCTTGCACTCTGACAATAAAGGGGAATTTCTTTTTTTTTTTTGGTCTTCACTGTGAGTTGTATTCCCCAATCCAATGAATCCTACTAGCACACACACAATCTTATTGCACCATGTGAACTTATTGCACAACACGCCGGCCCACAAGGCTATCATACTGTGTTAACATGAAGTTATTTTCCATTCAGGAGTCTGACAGCCCAGGGGTAGAAACT
The DNA here is from genome assembly GCA_009733165.1 of Naja naja. Taxonomy (NCBI): domain Eukaryota; kingdom Metazoa; phylum Chordata; class Lepidosauria; order Squamata; family Elapidae; genus Naja; species Naja naja. Next base: position 83,627,815 of record CM019148.1, on the reverse strand, counting down.
CTTCTTCAGCCTGTTGGTGCGGCTGGCTATGCTTCTGTATCTCCTGCCTGATGGTAGGAGAGTGAAGAAGTGCTGACCAGGGTGTGAGTCATCCTTGAGAATTTTCCTCACTCTTCTAGAGATGTCATCTAGTGGTATCAGGGGACAGCCTACGGTTTATTGTGTGTGCTCACCACGCTCTGTAGTGTCTTTCACATCCAAGCAGCTTCTTAAGCTCTCTCATTTTGTCTCATTTGTTTCTACCTACCCATTTATGTATCCTAATTGAATATTATCACTCCCCACCCCAATCACATTCATTCAGAGTGTTGTATGGTTTCCCCCTACATTTCTCTGGTTCTTTCCATTGCACTCTGGAGCGTAATTCATATTAACCACCAACCCATGAATTCATATGCTCACATGTGACACAATCTAGATCAACATTTCTCAATCTTGAGATCTTAAAATTGCCAAAGTCACTGATATCGGTAATACAAATTCATAATTTCTGATTTTTATTCTTGTGCCTTTTGAGTCAATTTTTGACTCCTGGCAATTGCTAGGACTGCAGTTTTCCTAGCACTTTTTCCCACCACAAAAGTGGTTTGCCCTAGTATTCTTCCTAGATTTGGGAGACTGTGATTGGCCCTGGCCTGAGGTCACCTACTTTGCATTTTTGGCAATGATGGGACTAGTACCTACGGTCTCCCTGTGTCTAGCCTGATACCTTAACCACTATGCAAAATTGGCTAATTTTTTATATACCATCAGTCTTTTTCATTCATAATTAAACCTATATCTTTGATTTCCTAAATGCATTCCACAATATCTGGCAATTTCGTTGGGATTTATGGCATCCTTTTCCTTCCTATTGGTTTTCCTTTTTCCTTTTAGACCTTGATTTGTATTTTTTACTATTTACTCTTTTAAAAAAAATTTCTCTTCAAATTTTCCCTAATCCCATCCTCATGGAGCTCTAGATATCAATCTCTGCCATTATGGAGTTGGATAATTGAGAATTCATACAATGCCTTTTTTTTAGATAAAAAAACATTAGTCACAATCATTCCATATGTAGCTTTCCACATTGGGGAAATAGAGCTGGTCAGTCTGAGCATATTTTTGCTGGCATGCCACAAGTGAAACCAGTATATCAAGGACTTTATCCATAGGGCAGGGCTGTCAAACTCACGGCCCGGATGCATTATGCACTGGTCATGCCTGGTTTAGCAAAGCGGGGGGTGGGGGGGGGAGTCCTGATACATTATGTGATGTTGCCATGACGGTGGGAGTTTGACACCCCTGGCTTAGAGGAAGAAGATATATATGCAGCTTTGTGTGTATTTTTAAAGAAGGAGTAAATTTGATAAATTCACCTATTTTTGTGACCCCTTAGCATTAACAGGAAACAAAAATCACATCATGGATCAACAACTTTTTTCCAGGAAATTAGATTTCTATATTAAGGCCATTCCATGGCTGTATAAAATCTGGAGGCAGTCACCATCACATACTACTGTGCTTCCCAACATATACGGAATAGTCTCAACATCTTGTAAAATAAATTAGTCCATAAATATATTTGGGGTATATAAGAACTACCATTTTCTAGATTGACACCATTAAAACTATAAATTGTTTCAAAGTGGTTTATTGCCATTAGAACATTCATGTTGTAATTTCTCCCCACAGGGAAGGTTTACTGCCCCAAAGTTTTTGAAGTAAAATAACGTTATTAAAGACAATCTATATATAATTCATTACAATTGTTGATAAAAATCACAACAAAAAGGTCAAATTTAACCAATAACCTTTCAAAAGTATTCACTCCTATATGCAGACTTTTTTGGTGTTCATAATATGGCATCTGCATTTGAATGCAAAAATAGAACCACACTACTTATTTTGTTACAAACAAAAGAGTTCAACTGGGCTCTTAAGGGAGATGCTACTTGCACCCCAATGGGATGTAGCACTGTACCTACTTTGCTTACAGGTACGTGTGCTTATAAAACATCTGGGCACTGAATGTATCGTTTGCAGAATGCTTACATACAAATATAAGATGGTATATTTTACCAAACTATGTAATTGGGGTTTACAAAATTAAGCTGTCAATTTTGTATTCTGATGTAAAATATACAGTAAGTATGAATCAGGATAGAGTTTGTTGGAATCTTGTCATAAATTGCCACTTCAGTGCCTTTTTTATTTCTTAGTAAAATAACTTTAGTAACAAGTGTCAAATATACACATTAGCAGACATAACATATTTAAACTGTTAGCCTCACAAGAGTTAATTGAGGAATCCATTTTCAATTGCTTATATGGAGAATTGATAACAAATCCTGACTTTGTAATTTTTAAAGAATAATGCTCTTGAATATTTTACTTTGCTCCAATGCACTTAAGGAGGCACAATCACAGTTTCAATACATTTGTACATGTGACTGCAAAATAACCAACATTCAGTTTCAAAATCACATTTTATTAATCAATTATGCATTTTCTTGTTTTTCTTAAATTAGATTTTTTATTTCAGAAAAGTTGGTACATATTTGAGTTGAATAATTTTGTAAATATTTAAAAAACAGTTTAAGGCAGGAAAGTGATCTAATTTTTGAACAGCTGTGCAGTACTTTGTATAAGGGAAGCTAAAAAAGTTAACAAATGATACTGAATGCTAGTATGAATATTTCCATGATAGTGGTGGTGCAAAAAAAATGATGACAAAGTCCTTCCTTGCTTATATTCACTGAAGAGCAGCACCTTTTCAATTTTTCTCCATGAATCAAATATTAAATTAATTTTTTTTCATACTGTCAGGAGGAATAAAAATGGAAGAAAAGGATTAATTCATTGACATAGAAGTTAGAGTTCAGAGCATGTAAGAAATATTGAAATATTTGAAAGTTTTAGTTATACTCTTAATTAAAAAGAAATAATCACACTATACTCACTTATGTTTGATCAACCTTCCTCCTTGAATAAGTTGTGCAATTTCATTAGTGAAGTGACAAGCAAACAACAACCAGTTCCGGGGTTGTACCTTATATGCAAACCTCATAAAAGTCAAAGAATAGCAAGAAAGTGCTGTAAAAACAAGTTAAAGATTAAATGACTTCATGTTCTTAGATTTACAGCAACATTCACTGTTAGCTCTGCAAGTACTGTGTTATTGCATACCCAAAGAATCTCATTTTACATATATTTTACTATCTTAAAACATTATTAATAAAAGCTAAAACTATGACAGGTGTTATACTTGAGGGGTCTCTGAGGATTGAGAACTCTTTTATAAACAAACCCATCCTGGCATCCAAAAGAAATATGAAAGGTTTACAATGGGTCTCCTTGATATACAAACATAACCTCCACATTTTAGGAAGTAAAGAACTGGGTAATGGAAAATGTGTCTCTTAGTGGACAAATAAGCTGGATTTAGACCAGAGTGCTCCACAACAGACAACTGTGTTGTTTTACATGATAACAAGTAATTAAAGACAATAAACTGTTCACTGCTTTCATAGACCTCAGTGTGGTGCTTGATTCCTTAAACAAAAACATGCTGTGAAAGAAACTGGTCATCTTAAACATGAAACCTACATTCTTACTCCTGGTTAAGGCCCTCTACTCAAATACCCACTTGAAAGTGTGTACAGGTGCAAATAGTTCTGTAACTCACAGTATATCTACCCATAAGATATTAGATAGGGTTGTATTCTAAACCCAATGCTTTTTAACTTCTATGTCAATTATATTCCAGGATTTGTATATGCTTCAGACACTTATATGACAAAAATGTGCTGAGCACATTGGGTTGTGCTCCAAAGATTGTAAGCCGCCCTGAGTCTCCGGAGAAGGGCGGCATATAAATGCGAATTTTAAAAAAAATCCATGCTAAATGTATTAATATCCTTTTATATGCTGACAACATGGTTGTCATGGAGCATTCTCAAGTAAGTCTGAGAAGACAGTTGCAAAAGCTAAATACCTACTGTGATCTTAATTCTCTAAACATCAATAAAACCAAATCTAAAGTATTCCTTTTTGCTAAAGGATTTAGCAAGAAAAGTGTGAATTTGTTCACCTATTTAGGAGTGGCTTTTACCAACATGGGATCATTTTAAAAGAAACTTGGTGAGGTCTGAGACAAGTATCAAAACATTATATAAATTGCTTAATTATAGTTAACCAGGGACCGTGGCCCCCATAATGAAAGTAATTAGGGCAAAAATAATCTCAGTGTTGACCTATAGCACTGAACTGTGGATCTTACAAAAACCACTTCACTTCAATTCCCAATCCGTTTTATAAGAAGCATATTGGCAATAGACAAGAAAATGCTAGCGCTCAGAGCAGAAATAGGTATCTATTCCATACACAGCTATTAAAAGTTTTTATCTACTGGCAAAGGAACCGCTCAATGGATTCCAATAGGCTACCCAAAATATGTTTAGCTGGACAAATAAGTATGGGTTGGCCCACCTCCTGGGTAAGCTGACTTAATCAAAATTATTTTACAGCATGGCTTTTCTATCTAAAATTTACTCTCCACTGCTTCCAGGCAAAGTAAAAATTTTAAACAGATACTAGATATAGTATCAGTACCCAAACAGGCATGAAGTTCTTGGCAAAAATATTTAAACTGGTTGGCTAAGAATAAAAATACTTTCAAAACCAAGCAATGCCTTGAATGTTTGAAGCAATGCCTAAGAAACCTATTCTAGAGCAAATTTTGAGCTGTTGGATTCAGTGGCCAAATATGGACACTGCTATCATTGGCCATATCATGAGGGGATATATGTATGTGCAGTGCCCCAGACAATAAAGATTTTGCTCATATTTTGTTTGATTGTCAACATGATTGCTCATGTTTGTTTGATTGTCCATTTTGGGCTTAGGTATTTGAAATCCTTACTTGAAAGAACAGCCCACTGGGACCTAAATGGCACATTGTGATATTTCTTCCTGGTCTCTAATGTATGCTTGTTAGCAGAAATGTTAAATTAATAGACAAAACAATTTAACTGAGCCTTCATTAGTATTACATTTTCTTTTTATCTTTTTTATCCTGGAAACAGATCTTGTATTTTACATTTATTTTCTTTGATAAGATTGTAAGACTAATCAATCAATAAACATTGCAAGTTCTGCACATCTAAGTAGTTTATTAGCAATTTAAAAACTGAAGTTAATTTCACCACTTGCCAAATGTCATTCGGCCACTGATGATTTCTGGTGATTTCTTCATATCACTGATGGCAGCAATGGGAAGTCCCCAGTTGGCAACAGGTCCCCAGAAGTGCTATAATAAAGGCACACAATAAGAATAGGAACTTCGCCTTTTGCCAGTTCAAAAATGTTTTAAATCATTTAAAAAAAATACAGGACTAGATGATTGTTGTCTCTGATTAATGCAGTCCCATTTGGAACCAAGGGCTAAGGACACATTTTGTTCCTTAATCTAAAACACATATAACTGCTACAGCACCAAAGAAGTACACAAGTACCAAACATTCCATAAGCCATTATACCAGAAGAGAACTGGAAAGCCTTCATGGCATTACTAGCTTCTTCTCCATTGGCTAAGCAGCCAAGAGTAAGCATAGTTTGTCTACCGTAGCCTTAGTGTCTAGCAGAAGTTCTATGTTGCCAAGTGTTGATAATTTTGTAATGCAGACATTTGCTTTCCTATAACTCTTTTTCTCTAGTTTTTCTTGGAGTACTAGGTATGCAAAATGTTCAACTGATGGGGTAGATCTTTAGGAATTTTAGGATACAGGTAGTATGTAAATAAATGGTACTCCCGTGATAGGACTGATTGGCAGTAGGTATAACTCTGAATGCCATTTTTGATTACAACTACATTTATCCCCCTGACAGAAAGCAGAGTGGGTCAATTTAGCATCTGTGTTCCCATAAACATACTAACTTCACTTGATCCAGGATAGCAGGTACAAACATGTGGTACAGACTAACTTGAAGGAATTTTACTGAACACATTTCTACAGGTTTATAATCTACATACACAGCAAACTTTGTCTATAACTAACTTTGTCATCAGCTAGACTAATGAGTTAATTATATTCACTATAGCTTTTAAATGAGGTACAATGAAAGGAGTAACCATATAGAATTTTCTTTTTTCAGAAAAAAAATGACTTGAGAAGCTTTCTGTCAAAATTTCAAGTTTTATTTTGGGGCATTTCCCAGGATATCTATTAATTGGGGATAATTTTGTTGTACTATAAATGAAAAGAACTTAACCTGGGGAACACTTGCATTGTACTTAAAGAATACTGTGACTGGCACAATTATAAGTGGCTGAATTGAAGCAGAAAGAATACCTTACCGTACTGTTTGATGAGCAGTCATAATGGTTCATCATTTAAGGGGAGATGTGAAAGAGAAAAAAAGGCAATAGCTTCCATGAAATAGAATTCCATATATAAATATTTGTTTTTATTTGTATGTATCTAGCCCACTTTATTACTAAATGCAGTTAAAAGTAGAATACAATTCATTTAAAACTGTTAACAATGACAAACTCTAAAACAAAGGACAATAGTAAATCAGATTGACACCACCAGTTTTAGGCAAATGCGTATATAAATGTAAGAGATTTGTACCACCCAGATCTGTGTACCTCTGATAAACATACTTCTTTAAGAATACTTTCCCTAATCTTAATTGGCAGGTAAGTACATATGAAAGAAAACATTGTTATATATCCAGGCCCTGAGCTGTAGAACCTATTTATCAGAGTTGTAGTACAAAATTGTAACTAAACTGATTTAGTGGGTTGGGTTGATGCTGAAGAAAAAAGAAGCATAGAAATTTTAGCTGTTAGCTCCTCTGCACTCTGGACTCAGTTTTACTGTCATCACAACTATCCCCAAATTACAGCAATAGAGGATTATGAAATGTTCCAGAGTAGCATGGTTAATAATACAATAAACTGGAACTGAGGAAGAGAAAAATCAACATTTTACACTTCCAAGCTTAATCAATTTATATACAATATGTACGGCTGAGATATAAAGTTTATTCTAAATTTAATGTTCATTGCTACACCATACCTATATAGCTTTCCTATTATAATAATTATACTCACACATAATTTGAGATTTCAAGGACTTATTAACTGAATTTCTACATTTACTAATCACGTAGTAATACAAATTGTGTTCTCTGTATCTCTAGATTAGTAAAATAATTATGCTAAAATAAATAATAACCATAGAAATATTGATTAGTTTTAATTTACCAACATTCCATGGTGTTGATATAATTTAGAAGCATACTATCTCTGCCTTTTTTGTTTAAAAATTGCTCAGTTACACTCACACATATCTGATTTATCAATTAAGCATGACTACCATCTCTGCTTTGCAATATTACGAATTTTGGGGCCTGGTGGGATGGGCGTATTGCATCCATACTGATATTGATATAAATATAGTGGATCTCATAAATGTGTGAAAATCATTAGCCAGCTCCTTGAACAAAAGTTCATAGTCATGGCCTGAAACAAATTAAAAGAAAAACGGGGGGAAATGTGACCTGCAAACTGATGACAGGGATCATATGGTATCAATGCTGAAAGAGTTATACTGGCAAAACCACAACCACATCAGACATGCTCAGACAGAAGCAACTTGTACAAGGAATGTAAAAAAAAGTAAATAATCAAAGATTATGTTTATGTAATAGATGTCTAGTATTAACTGCTAAAAGGTTCCTGTTATAGTTTACATAGCTTTCACTTTTCTGTATGCCCTACAATCCTAATATATGCCCCAAATTGCTTCTAAAGGCTAATGGATTCTTTGCAAAGGCTCTGAATAAGTTTTGAGCATTGCAGCTGGATACAAAAACCATGGAAATTTGGCAGGATTCCCTTGCCGAAGCTGGAATACTTTCCTACCTATACAAGATACTGTCGAATTCCAGCCTTAAACTATTTACTAGAATAAAGTGTCATGCAGATTTTAACCTTCATATGTAAAAATGTAAATTTGTAACTTTTTTTAAAATATTTTAAGATATATAAAAACATAAAACTTTCATATGTAGAACAATAAACATTCTGTTAATTATATTGGCAGTATTTTAATAATAGAACAATTTTCAAATGGCACTTATGCATAATTATCTACATGGACATCAACATTTTTCCTCAAAATCTTAACTATATATGCTTGAAACATTATATCATTAACTAATATTACAAATGTTTTAATTTTAAAGTTTTTAGCAGTAAAGAATTGCCATTTCAATTACATATATTTCTCTCTCAATAAACAAAGCAACGATCTTTACCAATGTGCAGTTTTTAAAACTACATTTGTTTTAGTTAAAAACATATCATGCCCTGTGTTAAATACCTTTCTTTTTCAAAACAATAATTTAGTGGTCAGGCAAGTATTGCAAGGTTTCTTCACTTCAGATTTGCTCAATCTCCTAAATAATGAACATCTTGGACAGATTCAGCAAGAACATTCTTAAGCAATACTATCCCTATTTACTTTTGAAAAGCGCCACTGAACTAAATGTTTATTTGTATACTTATTGCAGGTGTAATTATCAGTTACTTTATTGCACTAGCATACTAAACCTTAATCTTAGATAGAAAGCTCTGTTGCAAGACTTAACATATTGGCACTTCAGCTTCTTCAGTTAGTATAGCCATCATCTAGGAAAAACTTTGAAAGGAATTTCACATGCTTACTAGATTCCTGAAACTGATATTGCTTGTTAATACCTTTTAACAGCAATGTGACAAATTATAATGGCTTTCCAGAAACCTTTCCCCTTCACAATCAAGAAGTGGGACAATTGTTATTTGACAGGGATTATAGCTCACTCTCATGGCCTATTATTAGAGAGGCACTTGAAAATTTGGGGTTTGTAAATGAATGATTTGGTATAATTTACCTTTCTGCCTATTTAAAAAGCTTATTTTTAATTCTTGAAATAACATCAAGGACAAGTTGCTGTTTTCTTGTTAGAAATTAACTTATGTTTGTTCAAGTTAGCAACAATTTATATTTGACTTTTCAACAAACGCAGTACCAGATAGATGGTTAACTTTCTGTACAGAAGCAAAAGTATTCATACAAATAGTGAATCTACTCCAAGACAATGCCTATAGTTCTAAAATAAAAAATAGTTATATTTTTTCAGTAAAGTGTGTTATTTTTGTGGATAAAAACTCAATTGATATGGAAAACCAAAACAAATTTACTTCAATGTCTTGTGTATTCATTCCCAAAACAGAAACCGTTATATTCCTAAGAAATAAATAAATAGTAACAGAGATGAACAACAGCAACAAATCACAATGTAATACACTGGAAGTTTATTCAGAAGCATATCCCAGGGTTTACAAAATATTTAATCCAAGTAATCATACAGCCTTAATACAGCATTTAGCAGATGCATCTTCCATCACCTTGCCATACTTGTATCAAATTACTTCAAAAAGCAGGACTCTTATCCTTCCTACCTTCCCTCAAACTCATTTTCAAAACAATTTTCATGTATTCCCAGGGAGAGGCATCCTTTTCCCCAATGCTGTTGGCTTTGCTTTTCTATTTTAGAAATCCCTTGAAGCATTTCTCAGTTGGGAAGCCTAATAAACACATTTTAAAAACTACAGCCTATGCACCAAGGATGGATTGTGTCACAAGCTGGCCTCCTGGCTTTTCATATTAAGAGGGCAGGGCAAATATTTCAAGGAGAAGAAAACTCTTGTGTGTGGTGAAGCCGCTCTTTGCTTCCTGAGAATTACAATCCCGGTGTAATCCTTGTGGTTTTGTCCCAATCCTCTGCAAGGGAAATTATGTTTTTCTGTCACTAAGTCGTGTCTGACTCTTCACGACCTCATGGACTGCAGCCTGCCAGCCCCCCTTCTGACCTCCACTGTCCCCCAAAATTTGCCCAAATCCATGTTCGTTATGTCGATGACACAATCTAACCAATCTCATCCTTCTCCTTTTACCGTCAGTCTTTCCCAGCATCAGGGTCTTTTCCAAAGCTTGTCATTGCAAGCACCCAAATATGGGAGCCAAAACCTTTTCCCCTCACTTGTGCTTCTCTGGGACACAAACCGGGCATCTTTCTTCTGGCTATAAGCCGGCCTTCGTTTTCATCCCAGTCCTTGACCGAGACAGATATTATTTTTATTTTTATAGGACTTCTATGGTCGCTTACGTCATACACAGTGACTCCAGAAGGCTCATAATAATCTTTTTAAGATGTCAGCGTAGTTTCCTGAAGATCCAAGGCAGGAAGAAGACGGTTGGACAGGGAGCACCGTCGGAAGCCCAACTCGGGGAGGGCAGATGACCTTGACCCGTTTCCAAACGGCTCTCTGACAAGGAGCTTGGAAGGAAGGACCGCCAGAAAATCCCGGGGCATTAGCGTTAGATATAGCAAAGCCGAAGGGGAAGCGCTGCACCTGAAGTCCCCCGGAGGGTCTTCCAGCTTCGGGGCACCGCAAAAGAAGGAAACAGTACAGAGCAGCAAGCGGGCCAAAAGCGACGAACCGCCCTCTCCCTTACCTCATGAGGTAATCCCTGAACTCCTTGCTGCGCACATAGTCCGCGGCTTTCCGGGCCAGGGCCGCCGCCATGGCGAACGACAGGAGAAGGTAGCCGAACTCTCGGAGGCACCGCCGACGCGGCTAACAATGACAACCTTCTCGGCGGTCGGGAACGAGCCTCCTTTTCACGACCGGCACGGCCTCTGCCTTACGATAGCGCTCCCGTTTCCATAGCAAACCCCCCCCCATCGTCGATAGGCGCCGGTTCTTTCTTCTCCCTCCCCCCCCCTACTTTCAATTGACTCGTTCAAGGGCGGGGAAGGAAAGGAGGTTTGCCGTAAAGCACAGACGACGCCGGTTCTCCAGCCGCGTTTCTGTTGGCTGCGGTCAGGGATCGGATGGGTTCCTATTGGTCGGTTGCGGTAGCCTGACGTATCGCTACATGAGGCACCCTCGTTCGCCTTCAGTTTGCCGGTCAAGGACAAGATGAGTGGTTATGAACGGGAGGCGGAGCTGAGTTCATTTCTTCCTCGGCCATTGGTGACTGAATTTCGGGGTGCCCGTGGTGGAGGGAGTGCTCTCCTCGTTCAGGTTTCCGTATGAAATAATTAAACTCCAGCTCCTGCGCCGTATTGTATTTTGGGAAGTGTGGTCCACCTTCTGCAGCGCTCTTGGATGACCTAGAACACTTGCTGGTCAAACACGGAGTCTCTTCTACTTCGTTTGTTTCTTCCTAGGAAAAAGACTTCAGGCTCAAATTGAGATCATTTGAGTTGCTCGTTTCTGCATCTTTTAAAGGATTATATTTTTCACATTACCAAAACTAAAGATAGTATTTCAAAAGTGGATGCATTATACAGTAATTGTTTGATATTCCGTTTGTTTCCTAAACAAACCTAGTTCAGAATTCACCCCCCCCCGTCATTTTACATTATAATCCATTATAATCCATTACAATCCCAAGAATAGGTCTTTCCATATATTAGGAGTTAAAATAGCGAATTGCAAGTGTATTGCTCAAAGCTAGAGTTGAGAAAGTAGCCTCTATTAAAACAATACCTTTGTCTCGATTATGGTGGTTTTTAAATGTTTTAAATGTTTTCTACTTGACAACATAGTTTTTGAGAAGTCACTACTAGGTTCAGACAAAATTGGAACAGCAAGATAATAGCTTACTACATTGCACCAGAAAATTTGTCATGGGGTCTCTAGAAAAATATTTCCTTCCCATGACTTGGTGGCTCTTAGATAAGGCTTTAGTTTCTAATCTTGATCTTCACTATATGCCATAATGTCTGTCATGCAGCCCTTACTTCTTTGAATTTCACCAGTATGACCAAAATGATGCTCAAAAGAAAATGGATTTTTGCACTGAAGTTTGGAAAGCCTTTTTAAAAATGAAAAATATTTGAAGAAAAATTTAAATTTAGAAATGAACAGATTCTCTTGTTTCTGGTTATTTATGCATTTCTACAAATAGTAAACCAATTGCAGAGAAGTCTAGGCTAGAGTTGATTGCTTTGCCTACAGTTTATACCATTATCAATACAATTAGATGTGTTATCCAAAGTCACCGGTATAACTGTCATGAATTAATTATATATAGCTTCTCAGTTATTGGAAAATTCATACAGAATTGCTCAGTTTTGATTCTCTTATGATTTCCTGTGCTTTCTTTTTGAATTATATGGGAAATTAGGTGCCCATCTAGATGGATAAACATGTTTTGTTGGTTTCATACATTTAATATGGTGATTGAAAGACTTTTAAAAGCTTTCCATTTCATAAGTGTAAGGGTCCTATCTTGGATAGATTATTTCTAATCTAGGTAAGGCTGGGCTTGGTTTTTTTTCTTCATGACTTTTAGCCTCTTAAATAACCAGCAAACAAATGGGATAGCAACTCTTATCTTTGCTTATAAGGATAGATAATGAAACTGTTTATTACTCTTTTAGCTCTGGAGATTACTTTCCTTCCCTGCTAGTTTAAACTTGGCTCATATCACTGTACTCTAGGGTTCTTATCCTGTAGAAGAATGGTAAGAAACATCTGCCAACTATTAATAGAATAGTTTCGTTTTTTTAAAGAGAGGGTAATAGCAGTGGAGTTCTCTTATCTGTTGGGCCTCATTCATGCCCTACAATAATATACAAGTAGGATATCTGACGTAGTTTGCCCTTTAACAGAATTTTGATTCAGTTCCTTTGACTCGCACACTAAAAAGCCGATCTAAATCAATATGTAACAAAAAGAAAATTAAACTGTAACTAGCTTGGGAAATCAGTCTGAAAACTGTAAACACTTCCCAAAAGAACTGGGATCAAAGGGAAAGTGATGGTTGTTCACTATGGAGTCAACTGCTGATCTTTTAAGAAGGTGTGTGAATTAATATGCAGGCTTTACCTCCATAGGCAAATCTTTCTATTATTATTAGATTTATGCCCATACACGTTACGCACATCTTTAAGAATAATATCACCCATAAACATGTAGAAAGTGTTCATCAACATCCTAGCCAGATGTTTGGGGTACATTTATTCAGTTTATGTTTCACCTTTCTATTTGCTGTATTTGGATAAAGTAGTTAATAGCAAGTAAAATACAAAAAGAAACGTTAACATTATTAACAATTGCATTATTGTTTGAAATGCTTGGTATGGTGGAAAATTTTTCAGCAACCAGGAACCACACTTTTAAGGATATTATTTTCCTGACACAGAACTGCAGTGAAGGAGGTTGTTATATAGTATAATCAATCACATCAGTAATACATGCAACATTTGGAGGCCTTTGAAAAACTTTAACACAACCATGGAGGGGAGGTAATCTCAAGTGGGCAAGGGCACTCTAAGATGCTTCCCTTTTATACTTTACTCACTGGACACACACTCAACACACACACACACACTGTACCATGGCAATTGTTTAGTGGTTGGATGTGTCTTAAACTCTGCAGAAATTAGTTCAGGTAACAGCTGATAACAATGAAATGGAAAGAAATAAGGAACTCTTGTCCTTGTTTACATAACTACACCTATGAAAGCCTGGGCTTTCAAACACACAAGAAGTGCCTGAAGATGCGTCCTGGTTCCAGCCACAAGTAAAAACAAGTTTTTACTTAATGTTAAGATAGGCAGGATATACAGTCTATAAAGCAAGTTTTTCTGGCTTAGCAATGTTCATTATTGCAATAGCCTTACGATTAAGCTCTATAGTTTCAATGTAAAATGATGTGTAAGAATGAGACCATCCTGCTCTGTTGAAATCATTGGCACTGATGCTGTGTACAGATTTGAATGGAATTTGGACTGTGACTTTGAGATGTAAACTTTTACCTAGTGTGCTCACCAAAACAGAACATTTCGGTTGATGTGACAGTAAGGCTGGGATCATTACTTCCAAGTCCTAATATGACTGATTTTGGCACAGCCTACTTGGTGACCTTAGACATAGTAGTTTATAAGTTATGCTTTCTATTTTAGTATTAGATATGAACCCAGGCACTATAGTTTGATCAACACATGCAGCACATGGGAAACTCAGCTATTAGCACATGTGATTTGCCATTTTTAAGAGCTAATTTATACATAGGGGCATGTCCCTTTTTATTCTGGATTTATTCATAGAATATAGCTTTTCCCAGCTTACAAGTAACCCTCGATTTATACCCCTTCATTTAATGTGGGTTCAAAGTTATGACAGTGCTGAAAAAGTGATTTATGACCCATCCTTGAAGTTACAGCCATTATAGTCACAATTCGGGCACTTGGCAACTGGCTTACATTTATGACAGTTGCAATGTCTTGTGGTCACATGATCTCTTAAAAAATAATGATAGCTTCCAGTGATTGCTTCTTTCTAGTGCAGTCAAATAAAAATGCTTGAGTAAAAATTACCTCATTGAAAGATTTTCAAGCTCTATTACAGCCTCTATATATTTGACTGCTGTTTTTTCAGCTTGAAGTCACACAAATTCACTTATGTATGAGATGCAGCTTCTTCAAAGCTGGTTTTCAAAGAGATTGATTATATGCCACCAAGTCATTGTTGACTCTTAGTGATGACAGATGGATTGTTTTGATGATCCAAAAAGATACGCAAAATTCAAGTTTGTTGTGGTAATTTGGAATTAACATCACAGCATCTACTAGTTATAACATCATATTGCTCCTTCATATCTTCACTTTCTTGCAAATTTATCTGTAGATATTTTAGCTAGGTTACTCCTGGCATTGCATTTCTATATTTTCAGGATGTTGTTAAACCATAACTACACATCTTGACACAACTCTTCAAATATCATTTAAAAATATTTTTAAAAAATATTTTTAGTTATCAAAAACTAGTGGGCCTTGTTCTTTTTTATTCAATAGTTAGTCAGAGGTGACCATGGGTCCCAGTGCTTTCATCAAAATGATGAAAGCAGCATTGTTACACTGCAGTGCATGTTCTTTCCTTTCATAGATGAGAGTGATATCAAACATAAAATTCATGCCGCTGCATTGCTGTTTATCATTTCTCATTCCCATGCCCCTTATATTCCCATCCCCCTTATATACTTGCGTGCAACACTGCAGTGCAAGTATAAAAAAAAGAAGACCATGACATCTCAACAAGTTTCATCACTTTGGTGTCATCATTATAGGAAAGGATACCTACAAGTACAGGTGCTTTAACCAGGAAAATGCTCCCCCTGCCCCAGTCCCTGTGGATCAGGTGCTACAAACAGATACAATTGCTTTATTCTTCAAGGTGGCCCATAATTTATCCTAATGTGCATTGTGAAATGTCTTTTTTGAATGCTTTGCATATCTTTACGATGTATTCTATGGGAATAATATACACATGTACCATAATTCCATGAAAAGATGACATGGTTCTTGACTAATTTCTAAATATATGCATTCTGATTCATATTATTTGTATTCCAACTTATTTCATAGATTCAAATCAGCTTACAATTATCTCAGTTAAAGAGGATATCCCTTGAAGCATCTATGACTAAAAACAACAGTCAAACTTGGTTTGAAATACTGTGCCTCTTTGTACCTTTCTGTTGTCAGCAAATATCTAAAGCAGACAAATCCATTTTTGCTACTTATAAAAGGCTCCTAAATTGAAAAGGATTCTCTTATAGGCTCTGAAAGGTGAGAAAGCCTTCGAACATTCTGTTACCAACAGATAAGCAGGATTACACATTCAGAATTTCTAATACTCGAAACATTCTGGTATTCCCCCATATTTAAGACATCTCACTCACTTTATGGTGTTTTCCAGCACTATTTTATTTGAAAAGTCAAACTTGAAGAACAGCTGCTCTGCTGCAGTCCTGTGTGCACAGCACATCAACATGTACATTAAAATATAATTTAAAAATGAAGGGCAAAATAAAATAAATATAACATTTTGTTGAACACAGAAACAAACATCAAGAAGCACACTACAGTAGCTAATGCAGTTTCTTGCTCTTGTGTATGCAGGCTCAATTAATACAAATCTCTCAAACTGTGCTTAGCACCTAAAATGGTGTTACTGCTCACCAACAACAAAATATCTGTAGGATGTAATACCCTGACTTCACAGTTTCTCCCCAAGAATAAATGAAAAATGATGCAGTTTCTCCTGCATACGTTCAGCAGGTGGAAAAATCCATTCTGAAAATAAAAGACAAGTAAAGTGCTTATACAATCCTTAGAATACAATTCAGAACTGAATGCTCCAAAGGCCACAGATTCCAAAGGTTTAGGGTACAATCCTATACTAACATACTTGAAAAAAGTCACATTATGAAACTTACTTCCAAATAAAGTATAGGACTGTACTATTGAGCATGCTTAAATCTGCAGTTGGTTACAGCCAATGGAGACAATCTGAGTTAATGATGGTTATGAAGCATCAGTGATTTATAAAATGTACCAATTTTTTCAATCATCTTTCAAGACTTTTAAGGAAATTATATACATGCTTGCTCCCTGTGATACAAGAAATAATACAAACCTTGCTTGCTGAAGCTCTTCTGCAATTTTTTTTCTCTTGGGCAGTACATGGTTTTAACTTAGCCTGTGACAATAAGCTATTATTTTAACATTTAAACCAGTAAACAAAAGATCACTATCTCAAGTTGATATAATGGGAAACACTGTAACAGCTTATGAAACACAGTGCTTGTATTCATTCATGTAGTTATGAATGTGTCAGTGGAAGAAGAGGATTGAAGTCCTATCTTCTGGTTCCCCCTCAAACTTCCAGACGAGTCTATATGTATAGTGTTTCGGTGCAACCAACTACAGAGTCACCTTCCATTAAAAAATATCCCTTTTTCCAAGATGAGATTGTGCATTTTTGATCAAAAAAGGAGGCCTTATCAGATAGGACCTTCAAGATTGTTGTGTCAATGAGCACAACTCTAATCTCCTTTCTATACTTTCATCTGGTCCAAACTCATAACATAATTATTTTCCTTTAATAACACAGGTATGTTTTCAGCTCTTCCCCCACCCCTCTTCATTCCTCATAGGACGTTGTTTTCATGGTCTCACACATCATTACATCTTCAACTCTTTGGAGACAGCTAATGACAGTGGTGACAATACACCAAACATAGATGCTGGTAGAGCTGATATCTAAAATCGAATCTGTTACAAAAAGTGGTCTTACAGAGCATCTATAATTCCAAAAAAAGCATTTGGATTAAAGGAGTAGGGGAGAGAACACAATATCAGCAATTGATACAGTACTTAAATAAGAAGCAATACAGCAGTTGAAAAATATGGCCTGTTTCTGAGTATTTGCCATCTTGTTGGAAATGTAAAAAAAACAGAACCCAAAAATATCTGAAAGCAAAGAACAACTTTGCCTTAAACTGAAGTTTTGCTGATTAAAACAATGTATGTGCCAGGAGTCCTGCAACATTAACAATGTAGATCAGCCTCTCTGATCAATATATTGGGCAAATGTTTTCTTTTTATTTAAGCTGGCCATTTTGGGACCATTATAACCTCGTTGAGGTCAATCTTTTCATCCCCCTTCGCTGGGCCAGGTTGGAGGACAATACCGGTTCCAGCCTTGGTGCTTGAGGCGTTTGGTTTAAAGCAAAGTAGGTGGCTGCCATGGCACCCTGCAAAATTAAAAAAGAGGGAGATTATGCAGTATTTCAGAAAAATCACATTTTCCCTCTTCCTAGGAAAAGGCATGGCTGCTTTAAAGAGGCGCAGATGTGCTACATTCATGCTCCTGCAATCCAAAGCATCTTTTCAACACTGAATCTGATATACTGCTCAAAACTAATATATTGGAATCGGGGTGGCCAGCAAATTACATTTTACCCTTCCTATCTTACCAGAAAACTGTAGTTTTATATACAGTGCACATAGATATCTTTTGACACAACACTTTTGACAGTGTTAGGCAAGAGGCAAAGGAGTTGCAAGCAAGAAATGCAACAATTTATACCAGAGGATGCGAAATAGCTTGCCAGTAGCTTTACTGGTTACCACTATTATGATGCATCAGGTTCAAAAAGGATGGATCTGCCAGCCTCCTAGTGATTTCATAACCAATTCCACTGAGCCATCTGGGAATCCTTCAAGTTAATTGATCACATGCAGGTCTGCCATTGAGGGATGAAAGGAGAATGGCTTCAAGCCTTTGTAATGGGTGAGACTAGGAGGACTCTCAATCCAGGGCCTGCATGTTCTTATCACCTGCATACCTTCAGCATGCATCTGACCTAATGCTCCAAACACTAACACTATCCCAAAAAGTTGTGCCTAAAACCATCCAGACAATTACATGCCTTAATCTATATCAAGACAACAGTGGGCAAGAAAGCCATGTCTCCAGACAAAAAGAGGATGGCTTTCATAGATAGTCCATTTAAAATAAACCGAGAGGAGATAGGTCTCATAGGCAACCTAGCAACTAGAGGTTATTCCCCTTTACAAATTCAATGTAAACTGCTCCAAACTTGATTGCAGAAAGTACAACTTCAGCAACAGAGTGCTCAATGCCTGGAATGCACTACCTGACTCTCTTGTTACATCCTC
Source organism: Naja naja (assembly GCA_009733165.1). NCBI lineage: Eukaryota > Metazoa > Chordata > Lepidosauria > Squamata > Elapidae > Naja > Naja naja. The sequence goes on along the minus strand of CM019148.1, from coordinate 83,609,239 downwards.
TAACACCCACTCCTTTAACCTCAAACTAACCACTATTGACCTCACCCCATTCCTAAGAGGTCTGTAAGGGGTGTGCATAAGTGCACAATTGTGCCTACCGTCCCTGTCCTATTGTCCCCATTTATTCGTACCTATTTCCTATATTCATACTCATGTTTATTCTTATACCTATTATCTTGTAAGCGATTGACAAATCAAATCAAATCAATCAATCAATCAATCAATAAATAACACTTCCCAGATATTGTTTGGCTGATGGGTTATTCTGGCATGTGAGAAGAAAATATTCTCCCTCTCAACTAGAGCTTTCAAGCTGGTCCTTAAACTACTTGGCCCATGCTAAGCAAAATGAAACTCCGTAAGCTAGGTTTGGAATCCTGTTTTGTCTTCCTAAAAAAGCTAAAGAGTTCCCTTGTCCGACTCCAGGGGCAGTGCTTACCTCCATTTCCTACCGAAGGAGCCAGTGTTGTCTGAAGAAGTTTCTATGGTCATGTGGCCGGCATGTCTATATACCGAGGCAGATGGAATGCTGTCCCCTTCCCATCAAAGTGGTATCTCTTTATCTACTTGCATTTGAATGTTTTTAAACTGCTAGGTTGGCACGAGCTGGGGCAGGAATGGGAGCAAACCCCATCACGATGCTTGGGTCTCAAACTGCCAAATGTCTGCTCAACCCAGCATCTTAAGCACTAGGCCACTGTGTTTCCTACCCCCTTCCCATCAGTTCATGATCCTAACTGACAAATAATTCATGACAGAGATCTGCAACTTTTTAGAATCTGAGCATCTTTGCATGATGCAGTAGTGTTCCTTCTCAAAAAATGATTTTTGAGATTAGCAGATTTTGGCAGTTCACGTCAACTTTACACTAAGCCCATCCTGACAGATACTGACATTTCCTCATAAGACTGCATGAATATAGGTGGCCTTGTAAGAATTAGGTTATTTATTAAACAAATAATAATTTTGAGATTTTTGGGGGGTGGGCAGGAGAGAATTAAAAATTCTAGGGCAAAATGAAATAATGTTGTTGGTTCTGATTGTATGTAAAATCAGATTAATTATTTAGGCATTTTAGGAGACCATCGCCCAACTTTCAATGACTAGGAATCCAAAGGGGCAGCATTTAGACCAGTGGTGGGATTCAAATTTTTTTACTACTGGTTCTGTGGGCGTGGCTTGGTGGGCATGGCAGGGGAAGGATATTGTAAAATCCCCATTCTCTCCCCACCCCACTAACCTGCTTTCCAGCTCCGTTCTCCTGTGCAGGGCAACAAAAGAAGACCCAACCAATCAGGAGGCAGAGAATAGATGGGGCTGGGCAGTCAGAAGTGGTATTCCGAACTACTCAAAATTTCTTCTACTGGTTCTCCGAACTACTCAAAATTTCCGCTACCGGTTCTCTAGAACTGGTCAGAACCTGCTGAATACCACCTCTGATTCAGACATACCTTTACAAGGTGAACATCTTGTCTGCTGAGTTGATTCTGGGAGAGATACTCCTTGTTTACTATCCATGGATGCCTTAAAACTTGGGCTGCAGTTAAGCGCTGATGGGGATCTACATGAAGCATTTTTGACACAATATCCTGCAAAAATATAGAGAGAGGTGGTTAAATTAATGTTATTTCACTAAAAATAATAAGCACGCTGGATAATTATGATTATGATTTCAGGTATGGATGTTAGGAACAGAAAATGGCTTAAGAAGTCAGCCCGTAAGAATTAGTCTACATCTTTTTAAGGTACTGAAATTCTTCTGATGTTAGGAGGAAAGAGAAAAGCAAATGCTTCAGGGCCTCAAAACGTTCCTATCAGGATATTATATTAAAACTGTATTCATAAGAAAAAAAGAGCTTTAATTCTGATTTCTTGGAAGATAGAGCTAAAGATTATTCATGTGGCTTGGGTTGCAACATTATTGATCTGACATGAATTTTGCCTTGCCTACAAAAGAATTAACCTCTCGATGTATTTTCTGCTACTTTAATCATAAATAGGATGTATTTATTGAGATAGGGAGACACTATGGTGTAGTTCCACGATGGCGAACCTATGGCACGTGTGCCACAGATGGTGAGCACATGAGCTGTTGCCCCAGCTCAGCTCCACTGCAAATGTGTGCACACGCCTCCTGCTGGCCAGGGTCTTTGGGTCTCTGCCGTGCATGCGCAGGAGGTCGGGTGCATGCGGGGGATGCCATGCATGTATGGGGATGCGCATGCATGTGCAGGGATGGTGCATATGTGGGGATGCGCTCGCATCCATGGGGGCAGGGCACATGTGTGGGGGACATGCATGCATGTGTGGGGATGCACACACATGTGGGGATGCACACACATGTGCGGGGATGTGCACGCATGTGCAGGGATACACACATCTTGCATTTTGAGGATGTATGCATGCACGCTTTGGTCATTCAGTGCCGAAAAGGTTAGCCATCACTGGTGTAGTTCTTAAGGCACCTGGCTGGAAATTAAAAACGATGAGTTTAATCCTACCTTAGATATAAAGTAGCTGGATGACTTTGGCCTAGCCACTCTCTCATAGTACTAAGAAGGAGACAATGACTAACCATGACTGAAATTTTGTCGAGCTAACTGCAAATTGTACAGACAATCGCCAGAAATCAACATAGAAGGAAGGGAGGAAGGAAATTTGAGAAGTTCACTTTATTAGTGACATGTATCTCATATGACCCTGCCCATCCATAACACTAATTTGAATTGAAATATATATAGGTCCTCATTTAGCAGCTGCCAGGAGAGAGACTGTTCACAGTTACAACAGTAATTGAAAAGCAATTTTGTGACTTACGTCTGCATTTATGACCTGGGTTTTCTCTGGTTTTGCCATTACAGTTAGTATGCATTGCCCTGTCTCTGACTTGTTCCCCCCTCCCCTTCCCTGGGGGAGTTATTGCTCAGATAAGCTATAGTATCTTTTCCTAAGCTGCTTTTCTCTATGGTGCAGCATGTCCCTTAAAAGTGCTAACTACAAGTTAACAAGCTTAAGTCTATGATCTTAATTGATTAGAATCCCCCAGTTCATTGGTGCTGTTGACTGACAGGGACAAGACCCTAATGAATTTCACAGTGAAGAGTTTTTGTCTTCTAAGCAACTGCAGTAAAGAATATGCTAGGAAAACAGTTAAACTAGTGCATTGCTTTTGATGTGTATTCCCCATTGTTGGCCTGCTTCTTCTTTTGTAATCCCTTTCTCTTCAATGAATGTAACAAACAGTAATTCTCTTCTTGCTAATTATCCTAGCCCTGGGGTCAACATTCCAAAGAGTGTGCAAACTGGGGAAAAAGGATTATAAGATTCTCCCTTCTAACCACCTTCCTCATAAGTCACATTCCAGAAATCTTCCCCACCGTTTGAGCTTACTCCGTTATTTGGAGTCATATCCTACTAATTTTGTAAAGCAAAGAAAAACTAAAATAAAATTGTAAGCACAATTGTGTTCATGTGTTTTTTTTTACTTAGTAATCACTTAATGGCCAAGTTGCTGGTTCCAACTGTGGTCATTAAATGAGGACTAGCTGTACTGCTAGCCACAATTTCTGTCTAAAAGCATGTTTTCAAATTACTTTTAAGACTTAGAAAAAATGAGTCAAGAATTGTGTTACAATATTCAATACTGTGTCAACTCATAGATCACGAATCAGGTGGTAATCCTATACCCATTAATGTGAAAACAAAACTCACTGAATTCACTGAGAATTACTTTGAATATACCTATATAAGACTGATGAATTTTGATGTATACAATACACTTCCTTGGGACATGCAACTTGGGGGAATGTGTGTCAAAATCTGCAACTACAACAAACTCCTCAAACATCCAAAGTAGGATAATGAACTTCCTTTAGATTCACAACAGCATCTGACCATTCATTGCTGAAAACAAGGTGCTTGATAAATCAGACTTTGACCTGATTCAGTGGGTTACTGTTTACTTTTGTCAAAGTGGAAAAAAAGATTGAAATGGCCCCTTCTGCTTTTTTCTTTGTCTGTACTAATTCTGAACTGCACTGAAGTTTAGAAACCCAGAAGGCTGTTAAGATATTTAAATGAAGATAAATATAATCAAGTCATTCGTTTAGTTCTAATTTAAAGAAAACTTAAGTCACACATTGCTGTCCTTCTGTGATTGTTTCCAAACTATTGTAATAATGCTACAAAATATGGCATCTGTGCAATACATGAGATCAACCAGGCATTTTAGATGTAATGCATATTCAATGTTGGGATTAATCCTTAATAATTTCAGTTAATTGTTCTATTTTTATGGACAATCAGAAAAATTGCAAACACGATAGTCCTTACTGAGGCATTCCCCCTTACAAGATGTAGTTAGGCTATTTATATAGCTGCTGTAGGGCTTTTAAAGAAAGTGCTGTAATTTATTGCTGTTCATTTTATCTGCATTCATTTTAAATAAATGGAGGACAATCATGAGCAACACAAGCAAAATAAATGGATAATAATCACAAGCACCATATTATGATGCATTATTTTACCTTTGCAGCATCAGATATGGAATCCCAGTTCCCTCCTGCTAGAGCATATTTTCCGCTGCCAATTCTAGCCAGAATTTCCTCTGGAGTATCATCTGGTCCGTTTGCAAAAGGGGTGAATCTGTTAAGCAATAAATAATATGTGAAACAGCTGTAGCATGATCAAAGCATAATACATCTGGTTTGCACACCAATAGCCTCCCTCAATGTTGTGCTCTTTATGTGTGTAGACCTCCAATTCCTAATCTCTCAGCTGGCCAGCACCTTTTTCGGAGTAGCATCCTTTGGAGAAAAAAACAGCACAGCCTCCACTCTTCTTGTAACCGTGACAGATACTAGCATGATTCTTTTTGGAATCCCTTTTAAAATTCTGGTTCAGGCATTTTTCTTCTCTTTTAATTAATTAATTAATTAGTTTGTTTGTTTGTTTGTTTGTTTGTTGGGATTTCTATGCCACCCTATCTCCCAAAGGACTCAGGGCGGCTTACAATGGTAAAAACAGAAAATACAAACTTTAAAAAACTATTAAATCTAAAACCCCAACACTAGACCTAAAACCAATTAAAACCCACAAACAAATTAGAACAAATTAAAACTATTAAAATCCCCTTCAGTCCAGGTTGGCTGATCGAAAAAGCCAAGTCTTCAGGTCATGACGGAAGGAGGGGAGGTCAGGCGCCACCCGAAGCTCCACGGGCAGTTGGTTCCAGAGGGCGGGTGCTCCCACAGAAAAGGCCCTCCCCCTGGGGGCCGCCAGCCAACATTGTCTGGCTGACAGCACCCTGAGGAGGCCCCATCTGTGTGAGTGCACTGGGTGATCGGACATCGTTGCTGGCAGCAGATGCTCCCGCAAGTACCCCGGACCTAACCCATGAAGGGCTTTATAAATGATGACTAGCACCTTGAACCTCACCCTTTTTTCATTTCAAATCAGGTTTTTAAATCTTCTATATGTTTATAAGGTAAATTTGTCCTAGATTTTAGCTTCTTTAATATTGTTCTGAAGCAGAATGAAATATATCTAATGTATCTAAATATATCTAAAAGCCAAAACTTGAAGTCCTAAAAAAAGGTGGGCAGGATTGGATACAGTTCCTTATAAGATACAGTTCCTTTTTCTTTTGTGATACAAAGCAATACTTAAGAGCCAGTATTATAAAACTTTCTACTATGAAAGATTTTATAATATTAATATAACAAAATGTTATGGTCATCAAACAAAGTATACATCTTCTCTATAAAATCTACATATTTTGATAAACATACAGTATTTACTTTCTTTAATTTCAAAACATAGTCATTTCAAGATGGACATCAACTGGAATAAACAACTGCAAATAATATGCCTTAACTTGCCTGTAATTAACCTGACAATTTCAGTCATGAATCTTTAGCACCCAACTACGGCTCAGTGGCTAAGACACTGAGCTTGTCTATCAGAAAGGTCAACAGTTTGGCAGTTTGAATCCCCAGCACCGTGTAACAGAGTGAGCTCCTGTTACTTGTCACAACTTCTGCTAGCAATTCGAAAGCATGTAAAAATGCAAGTAGAAAAATAGGAACCACTTTGGTGGGAAGGTAACAGCATTCCATGCGCCTTTGACATTTAGTCATGCCAGCCACATGACCGTGGAGATGTCTTCGGACAGTGCTGGTTCTTTGGCTTTGTAACGGAGAAGAGCACCACTCCCTACAGCCAGAAATGACTAGCATGTATGTGCAAGGGGAGCCTTTACCTTAGTAATTTAAGCGGTATTCACTATAATGTCTAGATTGTGTTTCTGTCTTTATATTGCTGTTCATTGGCTTCCAAGATTGACCAGGCTACAGATATTAAGAAATTTTTGCACTTACCCTGCTAACATGGTATACAGCAAAATCCCCAAACTCCAGATATCACAGGCTGCATCATAACCCTGCCGTTTCAGGACCTGCATAAAGGAAACATAAGTATATTTTACTATTTTTGAGAGTTGCTGAAGATTTAACTGTTGCTTGCTTCACATTTAGGCATATGTTTCCTCATGCCAATAGGTCCTGGGTCCAGTTCAAAGTTCTACTTTTAACCTTTGAAGTTGTTCATGGCTTGGTTCCAGGGTGGGTTTGGGGACTATCTCCTCCAAATGGAATCTACATAGTCCATGTGAGAATGCAGAAGGAAGATGGTGGGTGTTTCATCGCTACAAAAATTTGGGGAGATATGGACTCAAAGGCAAATCTTCTCTGAAATAGTTTCAATGCTTAGGAGAAATTTGCCATTGGAGTTCATCTTATATATTGACTATTAGCTTAATACATAGCAGCAATACTGATTTGCTTGAGTGGGACTTATTAATTATGACTGATCAGGTGGGTGACACTTTGTATTAATTGTAGTGTTGTTATATTCCTTTATGTTTTATTATTTATTTATTTATTTGGATTTATATGCCGCCCCATCTCCGGGGGGGACTCGGGGCAGCTCACAAAAGGATACATATACAAAAAATAGATAAAAATATTAATCTAATCCAAATATATGCTAAAATACCCCGTTAAAACCCCCACTATCTCTCAATCCAGGCTGGCCTGTAAAAAGAGTCGGGTCTTTAGATCGCGGTGGAAGGAATGAAGGTCAGGAGCCAACCGCAGCCCCAGGGCAGCTGGTTCCACAGGGTGGGTGCCCCCACAGAGAAGGCCCTCCCCCGGGGGACCGCCAACCAACATTGTCTAGCTGATGGCACTCCCAGGAGGGCCTGCCTGTGCGAGCGTACTGGGCAATTGGACCTCAATGCTGGTAGGAGGCGCTCCTGCAGGTACCCTGGACCCAAGCCATGAAGGGCTTTATAGGTTAGTACCAGCACCTTGAATCTTACACGGAGGGCAACCGGCAACCAATGCAGACCGCGCAGGAGGGGTGTCACATGGGAGAATCGGGCTGCTCCCATCACCACCTGTGCGGCCGCATTTTGCACCAGCTGAAGTCTCCGTATAGTCCTCAAGGGCAGCCCCAAATAGAGAGCATTGCAGTAGTCAAGACAGGAAGCATTTATGTTAAATGCCGGAATTCATATGGAGCTAGGCAATGTAATAATGCAAGCAAGCAAGCAAAAGGATCAAAGTATATTTCACTGATTGCCATTCACCTACTAATTGATCAGTTTGCCCAGGATATTTCATTAAAGTACAGTATCCTGATATGCATTCGTGTGTGTCTGTGTGTTCTAAACCTGAAACTGGGGAAAACACCTCCCATTTTGTCTCTTACAACCCTTGCATAGGAAGTACTATTTACACTGAATACATCCTTGTTTCTTAGTTTAGGGTGTGTCTGGCAACTTCCTAGATCATCATCTTATTTTAACCCAAGCAGCAGGTTGTCCATCTTGCCATTCCATTCAGAGTAAACAACATAATGCAGAGTGCAAAAAAAAGGTAAGAAATAGTAAAACAAAGAAATTTAAGGGGAAAAAATGAAATAGGTAAAACTAGTTTACACTGTATGTCTTTGGACCTTCCTATTCTAATAAATCATGTGTGCCTTCACTTTTTTTCTTTAAATATCTCATTTATCTCTTTTTGAGAATCTCATTATTGGAGGTTTTCAAACATAGGCTGGACAGAAGGCTCCTTCCTTGAGCAGGGTTTTGTACTAGAACAGGGTCTCCAACCTTGGCAACTTTAAGTCTGGAGGACTTCAATTCTCAGAATTCTGGGAGTTGAAGTCCTCCAGGCTTAAAGTTGCCAAGGTTAGAGAGCCTTGTACTAGAAGACCTGGGATATCTCTTCCTGCCTTATGATTCTATCCAACCATAACATTCTTCCTTTTCCTCTTGACTTATTCACTCTTCCTTCATATAATTATACTGCAATTAGATCCTTATCCATTTTGTGAATGAACACTACAATAAACTTTCATTTCTGCATTCCAGATATGGTATATCCATATGGTGTTCATTTATTCTTGAGGCTATCACTTCCTGTTTTACTACAAATAATTTTTTAATTAATCTATTCCTACTGTATCCAATTACTTTAATACTTCTGACATAGCAAAGTCTCATCTCTACATGACAAACAGGGTAAAAATGTGTTCTTATATACAGCTATTTTTGTTGCTTTCAACTTTATTCTCCAGACCACATACAAGCACTAGCTATCTACCCAATTTTCTTGTCTTAAAATTCCTCCATCCATTTTCCATATCTTTAATAAATATTCTGTCATAATGCACAAATATTCATCTACTTGCTCTAGTGTCTCATCATTTATACAGCATATATAGTAACTTGCAATTACTATTTTGTCTATTCAGATACAGCTTTCTTAATCTTTGATACACAAATCTTCAGGCCTTGTATTTGTTTTATTTGTATTTGTTTGCTTAGGCATTCTAAAATTCAGCTGCAAATAATTCAGGTTCTCAACAAATAATATGGCGTCATCTGTGTACAAAAGGGCACCTACATTCACATCCTTGACCAACACAACACACTTTTAACTTCGCACACATATTTTTAATGTCAACTCATAAAACATTTTGTATACAGGTTTTATAGTTGTCAACAGAAAGAGGGGGGGAGTTTCAAAGAGCAAGGAGCAGTGTGAAATCAAAAGTACATTCTGTTCATATTTTCTTCAGAGACTGATTAGATGACTGAAGCTTCTGCCGTGCAAAAATCTTAATTGGAGAGCATGACTGATGACTCTTGTCTATGGACATGTTTCATTGGATGATACACCCAGAGGGGTGGGGGGTGGGGGGGAGGAAACAGGATCAAGTTGACAGTGAATTACGTATCTCAGAGTTGGCTATGCCCAGGCTAATGCCGAATGTTAACTTCTAATAAACCCTTTTTAGTTTTGGGAGTGTGGCTCGAGGCTCATGATTTAATTGGAGTAACTGCCAGAATCCTGACATTTAACTTATTAATCCAACTCTTAAATGCATTAAGATGAGGAGAAATCATTCATTCTCATTCCCTATTCAGGATTAAATCTTATGCTATACATTCCATTTGTCCAAACTTTATTTCTATCATATACTATATTCAGCTGCCAATTTCAACTTCATTAATGTGCAAACATTCAGTAATTCAAAGTTATTCAGTAGGTCATATCATTCCTTAAATCCAAAACTTAGGCAATATAACTTTCCCCCTCAAATTTACACATTTTTCCGAGATTATCTGGAGAAGTCTGGTCTGCAGATTTCCTGTCTGGCATAAAATTGAACTGCACTTCTCAGATTTTGCTCACTGCTGCCTCTTTTAGCCTTTTGATCAGAAATCCATTTACACTTTTTGGAAGTGCTAAAGGTATGCAAAATCCCACTTGTTACTCTTTAAAATTAGCACATGGGATAGGAATACTCAATTATATATTAAAAATTATTAAAACAATAACAAGTTTTGGGCTTTTATGAAGATTATTTCTCTATGTTAGTTTTAATGTAGTACCTTTCAGAGCTATCTAATGAGTTTTTGTAAATAAAATATAGCTTGTTGCTGAAGAAAACACACAATTTTCATCCAGACCTCAGCAAGAATTGAGAAAATAAAAGCTATTATGTGATTACAGTTACCTGCTGATAAAGATCATAGCTTATGAAATACGAGACTATTTTTATTATCTGCCAACATGCTCCCACTAGATGGCAGGTCAGTTCTTCTCTAGATATCTTTAACATTTATAATGTTCCGTTTTCTCATTGCTATTAAATATATAACTGTTATAACTACCACCCATTATAATTAAAGGTTCAAAACCAAACATTTAAAAAGATGGTATGGAAACAAGCATGCAATTTCAGCTGCCTTTTAAATAACACGTAGAATTGAGAAAGTTAACATGGCAAAACAATATATTGAATATTTTTTCAATATACTGAAAAGAAATTGGAGATTAATTAAAATAACATTAAGAATTAACAGCAAATGAGGTACAAAGTTTATGTTTTCAAAGGATGAGAGAAAGGAAGCAGTTTTCCTAATAATTACCTTCTCCCCTGAAATTTCATTCAGTCAGATAATCTATGAACATTTATATTGGATTACGAAGACATGTTTACTAGGTACAAATGGAATACAGTTAGCCCTCAATTTACAACCAGTTGCTTAGCAACTGTTCAAAGTTACAGTGGACCTTCTTTGATACTTGCAACCTGGTTCTGAAGTTCTGATGGCTGACCCTCCTCCCCAGTCACATAAATGCATGCTGGGCACTTGGCAGTTGATTTTCAATCATATCAGTTTGCTGCATCCTGGAATCACATAACCATGTTTTATGACACTTTTGCTAAAAACAGCAGTTAGTTCTGTTTTTCAGCAAAACCAATCCATAGCAAAGCACTGGTTCTCTTAACGACTGCTGCAAAAAAGATTGTAAAATCAGGTCAGCCATGTGAGAGTCCCATTTTATGACTGGCATGCATTATGCAAGGTGGGCAGTTCCATTACGGTGAGAACCATCATATATCAGTCACATGACACTGAACATATCTCTCCAATGCCATCCTGTAATTAAAAAATAAAGCCATAAAGATAACACGGCCATAAATAATGGTATGAACGGTAGCACCAAAATCCACAAAGGTGCCCATTTAGGACCAGCAAAGAAATGACCACTTCTAGCTGGAAATAGTTCACCTGGAATATGAATACCTTCAGCATTCTAAATACATTCTGAAGACACTCAGAAAAGGAACAATAATAAATGCGTAATTCAGGAATATCTGGAACTACTCTGCTGTTTCCCTTCAACAACATTCTCAAAAAGAAAAAAGGTTCTGAAAAATAATCTGAGCTTTGATAACAGTAATTCGGGAGGGTTAGAGAGGACCCAAGATTGTTGGGGGCCATTAGCTGACCTTGTAAAAAATGCCGCTTAGTAATAAGCAGGCCTATACAATGGAATGAAGGCTATTGCTGAGCACACTGGGTTGTATCCAATTGTGAGTCTCCGGAGAAGGGCGGCATATAAATGTAATTTAAAAAAAAATGGCATGAAGGTGATCTCCAATTCGGTAATGAGAAGTAGCTGTTTCCGTCCTTTGAAACTATGGTGGAATGAATGAGATTGAACTGGACAAACTAAAAATGATCCCATATGAGGGATTAAGGTGATGTATTCCCTCTTTGTGTTTTGTTTTTATAGTGTTGTTTTTTCCTTTGTAGGGATTTCCAACTACTAGAACAATGTGATTAAAAAAAAAGTAAAATCTTGTCATGGTTGACTCTCTATGCAGGCTCATTCGCAACCTGATAAGAGTAACGGGAGGGTTAGAGAAGGCATTGGAATATATGGGAGGTTTGGGAGGGAAATTTGGAATGCAAGTGTGCTGACTAGAAGCCTGAGACAGACTCAACACCCCAAGGTCACCAGCTGGGGAACATCTTAGGCAGACAGACCATTCCCCAAACAAAGTGAGTGCAAATGATTGGTGGACAATGGACAATGGGAGGTACGGGGAGGGGGAGGAGGGAAAGTTGTCTATGCTGTTTATGTACAAAATAGTTAGGACTGGCTTTACTACTTCTGTACCCATATGGAATCTTCAGTAAAGTTATATTCTTGGTAAAAAAAATGTCCCAGCAGTTTCTTTTCCTGTCTAACCCAGTGGGACAGTTGACATTCCTTCAAGTTGAGATTGATTCCTTGTAATTTCCTGGACCTGTCCATGAAGTTATTTTGCCACAGTATGGAAGTATTTCCTATTGTCTTATTCTGGGATTTTTTCTTTTCCAATTCAGGCCTCATATTTCCTGGTGGCTTCCCATCAAAGTGGTAGCCAAGCCTTAATCCGCTTACCTCCTGAACTCAGAAAAATTGGTCAGGTGCGGCAACCTTTCTCCAAATCTAAATCACTCTCCAGAAAAGTGATTGTATAAATATCAAAGGCAACTCCTGGATATTGCTCATGTTGGAAATGGTGACCATTATGCAGACTTTTTAAATCGCCGTACCTCAGGTGCTACAAAATTGGCTGTGTAACATGGTGTCATTAGTAGACCATTCTCAGCTCTCAGTTGTTTGGCAAATCCAAAATCACACATTCTGATAGATTCTGGGTTCCCCGATTCGTCCACATACAAAATATTACTAGGCTTCAGATCTCGATGAACAACCTGGAAATAAAGTTGAAACACTGCGTGTTACCTAAACCCAAATTGCTATAATGGTAAATGATTTGTCCACAACTGCAATTCTTTGAAAATTATTAGTTAATTCCAGAAATGATTTCTGGACATTTAGTTCCATGCCTTGATAAATATTGATATTACCACACAGCAACAGAGGATACACCTTAGTAATAAACCAGAGGAACTAAATGAATTTATATCTATCCTTCTGAAATATTAATCGTTTCTAGTAAATTACACGCAGCAAATCTGATTGGGAACAGTTGATAATTGAGAAGCTGTAACTTGCCAGTAATTTGGTTCATACTGCAACTAGAAAGGTAATAACAATTAAATCTTCTGTTTGAAGGATGCGCTGCAGGCATTTGATCTTTATTATAAGCGATCATATTTCTATCCTAGGCCATTCTATTCTACCTTGCAGTCTTCCATTTTGCACTAGTCAGTGAATCACACTCCACGTTCAGTTTCTTTATGGATTTTATGTCTGTGGAGAAGATGCCTTCCCGATTCAATATTTTAATGACATGGAGTAATATTTTTAGAAAGTTGCTTGGATATAGAAAAACTGGTATACTCACACCCTGGGAATGCAGATAGTCCACAGTTTTGCTAATGGTACAGAGGACGGCACTAGCCTCTCGTTCTGAGAAGCATTTCTGTCGAAGGATTCGATCTAAGAGTTCTCCTCCTCGCATCAGTTCCATCACAAGGTATACAAATTTTCCATCATCATAGACCTATACACGTGTTCAGAAAACTTATGAAGTACTTGTAAATGCACTATAACTTCATACAGGTGGTCCTTGACTTACAACCATTCATTTAGTTCAATGTTACAATGGTACTGAAAAAAGTGACTTATGACCATTCACACTGTTCTTTTTCACACTGTTTACCACTGCAACATCCCCATGGTCATGTGATCAAAATTTGTATGCTTGGCAACTGGCATGTATTTATGATGGTTGCCGCATCCTGGGATCATGTAATCACTTTTTGCAACCTTCTGTCAAGCAAAGTCAATGGAGAAGCCGGATCTACTTAACAACTGTGTTACTAACTTAACAATTGCAGTGATTCATTTAACATCTGTGGCAAGAAAGATAATAAAAAGGGGCAAAATTCACTTAACAACTGCTTGCTTATCAACAGAAATTTTTGGCTCAATTGTGATCATAAGTTGAGGACCACCTGTGTTATCTTTTTGGGCAAATACAAAGTTTTACAAACAAACAAACAAATCCACTTGTTCCTTTCCTGATTCTGATTCCCAGGAATCAAACAGGCATTGCTTGATGGAAAATCAATTGTCCATAGTTCTTAATGCAGATGGTTACATTAAGTTACCTACATTTTGATTAATATTAACGTTTTATTGACCTGCATTTTTCCACAACATTTGCTTATCATTCTAGAAGTAAAACGGAAAGATGTAAGATATAGAAAGGAATATAAAACAAATTCCAGAACAAATATTATTTTTGTGAATGGTATGCTGTACTCTTCAGCTTAAATGTAATCAGGAATAGGCAACTTGGTATTTTTCAGATGCTTGAACAACTCTGTCAATTCTTATCGTTGATCATACCATTTGGGGATAATGGAAATTGAAGCCCCAATCACTGGATGGCACTAATATGCCTGCCCTGGTTTAATTCAAATATTTCCTGACTGCATACTTCTGATTTTGAAGTATCAGTTGAAGTAGATGTGCATCCCAACCCAGCTGCCTGCTCTTGGTTTTTAAATGAACAGATATCAAATCATTACTTCCTTTCCCTTTTAGTAATAAACTGACTATGGGCCACACAGTTTATGGATTGTAATTTTAGCATAGTTAGTCCATGTATAGTTGACAGATTGGATTTTATCATATATTTTATCTGTTATTTATTATTTTATTCTAGAATTTTTAATTGAGTATTTCTATTTGTTCTGGTCTATGACTGTAATAAATTGAATTGAACTGGAATCATTACTTGTTGCTGTTGACATATGAATATAGGGAGGTCATGAAAAATTACATATTGCAGGGCAGCCTTGAAGATGTGATGCTCCCTCTAGAAAATGTGAACTTGATGTCATCATCAAGGTGGTTTATTTACCTCAGGATCCCCAAACTTGGCAACTTGGTGGTGGGCCTTGGTGGTGCAGGCTATTAACACCTAGCACTTAGTTCCAGCTGCCTTGTAAAACCATGCTCAGCCTTCCAGTAGGTAAATTGAGGACCCAAGCAATAAGCTGACTTTGTATGCCACTTAGTAATAAGCAGGTATATACAATGGAATGAAGGCTATTGCTGAGCACATTGGGTTGTGCTCCAAACATTATCTCCAGAGAAGGGCGGCATATAAATATGAATAAAAAATAAAATAAAATAAACTTTAAGACTTGTGGACTTCAACTTCCAGAATTCTGGGAGTTGAAGTCCACAAGTCTTAAAAGTTGCCAAGTTTGGAGACCTCTGAATATATATCTGCTCATTTTATTGTATGAGAGTTGAATGAAAAGTTATGTCTCTTCTTCCATAACTTTGAAGTAGGGATAATTTAATAAATGAAACAAGTAAATAATCCTTGAAATGAGCTGTTCTGTTACCTGCATTTTCTTCTCCACATAATTACCACTGTTTGCTACACACTTCTGCTGATGATGCACAAGCTTCTTGAAGCTGTCATGAAAGAACTCCATATTTTATCCCTTCAACCAAGTCCTGAAGGTCCTTTCCACATTTTCATTTGATTACAACAATGTCCCTGTAGATATTGCTTCAGTTAGGGGGAAATGTGGAAGTCTGATGATGCCAAGTCCAGATTACATAGTGGATAGGGTAATAATACAGTGAAATCTAATTTCACAGTTGCCCCTCAGGTGGCCCATGACATGAGGTACAGTATTGTCATATAGCAATAAAATCTCTTTCTTGTCATTCTAAACTCTGTTTCAATCACTGTTTCAAAGTTTTCAATGTTGTGGTGTATTGCACTGATTTGATACTGGTATCAGGTTCAAGGACATCCTTCTGAATAACACCATCTGTATATCCCAAAACCATAACCACAAGTTTTTCTGCCAAACCCTGGGGTTTAATTCCCCACCCCCCAGTGAAGCTTTGGGATGATATTTCATGGACTGATGTTTCATTTCTTGGTAAAGATGAGCACATGTTTCACTGGCCACTTCTATTTCACAGCATGACAACTGGTGGTAAAGTTTAAGATTTGAAGCTTTCATCTCTGCAGTCAGCATATGAAGAAACCATTTTGCACAAATCTTCTATACTGAAGATCATTAATGGGACTCACACATTCCTTGGCTATGTCAAGCTTGACCTCAACTTCTCTTTGGGTGACCCAAATGCCCTTAATCAGTTCATCAACTTTTCTCAGATTCAACTCATTGGTTGGTATCTCAGGTCATTTTCAGGTTCAATATTTTTACCTTTTTTTGACCTAGCAATGCACACTACTCATATCATTGCAATCATCACCATAAACAACCTGTATTCGAAGGTCAATTTTAACTGGAAGGACTCCTTTCAATCAGTGTGTTGCTTAAAGCACACTGATAAGTACTCACTACAGACTTCCATTTGAGAAATAATAGCAACACAACCTATTCTTGCAATAATTTCCAAATCAATCAACAGATGTTAAAGATGAATATCAGGGCGTTCAGTAGCAGAACTTCTGGCATCTGTTATAGGCAACTTATAACATTGAAAACATTACTTTTTATTCAACCCTCATACTTCCAAAAATAATTAGAAAGAGGAGAGACTTATTATACCATTTTATTTGCATTACTTGTGTGAAAAATATGTCTTTTTAAAAAAAGCATGAAGCTCCCTAAAAGAATAGCAATTTCTATTTTTTTTGCAACATTTGCTTATAGGTTGCTATTAGAGTGATCCTTACCATTTTGTAAAATGGAAAACCTTTGTGTAAGGGCAGTATTCATAAACAAAGTTACTACCTACATAAGAAAATTTATCAACAAGGTCTTTGTAGTTACTTCTTTACATTCTGATCCAACTTCAGCATTCAGCATAATTGGAATTAAACAAACACAAAGGTTATTGCAAATTTATTAATACATTTTCGAAACCCAATATTTTCCAAAATATTGGTTGGAATGGACACCATGTAGGTTTCCCTAAACAACTTTTCTTATAGATCAGCTTACTCCCAAGGATATATGTAGAAGAAATGTGTGACCTGAATAACTACTCACATCTTTGAGTGTAATGATGTTTGGGTGCTGTCCATATCTCAGAAGAATCTCAATTTCTTCTGAAGGGTCTCTTTTGCTCTTATCAATTATCTAAGGGAGAAATGGAGAACAGAGAAAATTCAAAGAGAGGAAGCCTCATCTGTGCATTTGAAAGAAAAGCTATGCACAGATACGCTACGCTAAAATTAAACAGCAATCTATATTAATGAACAGATTATGGGAAACTGTTAACAATAGCAACCAGAGACAGAAAAAGGAACAATTTCCTGATTCTGACAATGAAGAGAAGCCAGGGGACTCATAACAACAAAAGGGCAGTTTTGTATTGTCAATGGTGAAGCTAGAAGTAGACACACCTGCACTCCAGAGCCACTAACAGTTCTCAGTGCAGCCTCAGTGTGTCCTTCCAAAATTGTAATTTACAATGTGACAAAAAAGGGAGAAGTATCACATGCAAGACTCTATTAATTCTATTTTATTTATTAAATTAGAATCTAAATTAGAACGTAAAGACCACTGCTTTTGTCCTAAAATCCAATTGAAGTCTCATCAGATAACTTTTAGGAGAAGGAACGTAGAGCACACCCACATATTTAACCTGGTGAGATAGGCAGATACCCTCAGGGAGAGGCAGGATTGAAAACAACCCACGGGCTTTAAAAATAATACATAACAGTAGTGTGATATAGGCAAATTCCAGGTGCCTAGAAATGTATGCATTACTGCATTCTGGACTAGTTGCAACTTCTGAATGGCCTTCAAGGACAGCTCCATGTAGACTGGATTGTAGTAATCCAGTCAGGAAGTGACCAGGATATGAATGACAGACAATGGACACAATCGGTGCACAGGATATATTTGTGCAAAGGCTACCATCTTCTCTTTGTGTCATGGCTACCATCTTCTCTTTGAGCCAGTCCCACAAGTCCAGGAGAACCTCCAAATTACATTCTAACTATATGCAGGGAAATGCTTCTTTACTATAGTTTGTATGTGTTTCTTGCCTCACTAGAGTATGCAGCATTTATATCAGAAAAGGAAATTATTGGGGCTCAAACTGTTGTCCTCTGCTTTAGAATTGTTTGTAAGTAGAATTTCACTAATTCTGTATTTTTATATCCTCCTCTCTATTTTACTTTTCTGTTAAGCCAGCAGGCTTGATTATATGGCTGTAGCTGAAGGAAGTAACAGAATTATGTAGAGAGAACATAATGTGAGTTATGGACAAGGAGGTGTGGGTCAAAATCGGCAAGATGGTGGGTGCAATTAAAGAATTCCATTGTCACTATGCATTATACAAGGGACATGGGTTTTAATTATAATGTTATACCAGCCATCTTAAAGATTTGAGATGTGGATGCCCTATCATTTAGGGTCTAACTCAGTGTTGGCAGATGCATCTTTGACATAGTAGCAGATCCTGTTCACTGTGACACAATTTGCTTCTATAGCAAAATGCATTTAATGACAGGACAAAATAATCTAAAATTTCTATGAATTGTTCCATCTTTAATTAATTCATCTTCAAGGTTTTTTTCAATACCAAGGAAAAATAGTTGGAACATTTTGCTAATGGTAACTGTACAGTTTTGTTGTTTTTTCCATCTGATCAAAATGTCACATTAGCAAGTGCCCAACTACACAAACATAATTCACTCTGAGGAGTCAGGAGGACTGTGCATGCTTTAGACCTTATAAACGCAATTCAATAAAGCAGACTGAGTTTTTAGGGCTCTGTATAAGGCTGAAAAAGCATTGCAGCTGCTTAAGAATTGCCTTACTTTTGGAGAAACTTCTCTAAACAGCAACATGAGTTTTCATTCATGTAGAAGATGGGCTGCTTTAATAATTAGCAGAGATGCTTTGCTTGTGCTTGCATGAGTCTGAAGCATTTCTTTCACATTATTTTTGAAGTGTGTCCAAACAATGATTAGCATTATTTTAGAGGAATTTATAATTACTGTTTCAAGATGTTTTGAAGGAGAGAGATTACTGACTAGTTGTTTCTATGATTTTGAATTATCTTGAATTTTATGGTTGATTAACTTTGGTGATTCATTCACCATACAGTAACATCATCCATAAAATTATACTTATTATTTTAGGGAAAATGAAGAAATAAACCAGTAATATTTTAAGCAGCATGGCTTGCTGTATAAAGGATATGCCTGGTTCATTCTACCATTAATTGACAGCATTCAGATATTTAACTTTCAAGTGAATTGTTGTTAGCATTCAAAGTGCTGTATGTGTATGCTGATGCATTCAATTAAATATTTTTCATTGGGTCAAACAAAACTATGGTGGTTTTGCAAGTCCTTCAATGTGGTAATACTATATGTTATCTTTTTTGTTCTAAAATCTTTTAAAATATCACCCAAAGGAGTGCAGAATTTCCACAAAGTCTTACAGGTGGAAAGAGTTTGGCAGGCACAAGACTAATATTTTTGTTTTTATTTAATATGTATTTATTTATATTTGTAAGGCTGCCCATCTCACGTAAGTGATTCTGGGCTATTTACAACAGTTAAAAAACACACACTCCAATAAATGAGTTAGAAACGAGTAAAAGATCTATGCATAAGTGCACATCAGGAGAAAACAAGAAGATGCATTCAAATTATTCATTTATTTAAAAAATGTAGACAAAAATCTGTAGAACAGATCATGGATATTTTTTGAAAAATTGTTCATTCTTATCCATGTGCTCACAATATAAACATACAGAACAAAGGGGAGTCATTTCCCCTTGTCTACAGTGTTTCTCTGTAAAAGAGAGACAATTGTATTATGATTGTTCATTGGTAGCACAAGACACATTCCTGCATATGTTCAAGGACATTCTCGTTATTATTTATTCAAATGTTTCAGGAGCAGGCTTAGGAAATTTAAGTGTTGTGGTTCTGTATGAAACCTGCCAGTTCAAACTGGTTGTTTTATCCCATGACAAAATAATAAATTTAAATAATGGTAGTGTGTTAGTCTTAAGGCACAAGTATATTGCCAGGACAGATGATCACAGCTGTGGATGTACTGTATGGGGAGAAAGGTGAAATCACAAAGGATGATAATTTATTCTGAGGGTCCTTTCATATATTAAAGCCTCTCTCTCCCTGCCCCTTCCCCCAGTTCCTAGAATTACTGTAGTTACATGAATGATGGAAAACATCAGCCAGGATTTAATATGTTCTCTGCATTTGTTGTATTCCATCTGTTATACTGCTCAAAGAAGTATAGTACTAACATGTACTAGCAAAAGAAATCAACCGCCAATTGTAACATGAGAATTTGTCCTCCTGTTTGTCCATATGACTATGTCTATAGTAAGCCTTCTCCAATCTGTTGTACGATCCCTCCAGCAATTATGCACAATTATACAGACATTTCATCTCATTTATATCCATTGATTCTCTCTTACACAAGTGACTTTGCCCCCATCTAGAACAGCACATATGCTTCAGAAAAACCCAACCCCTAATTCCCCTGAGTGGATTTCAGGTGGCACAGAATACTTGGGGGGGGGGGATTTTAATCTTTCATATCCCAATGGTTAGCCCACCATAAGTTAAATTAGGTTTGAAAAGAAATCGCAAAATACTATAATGATCAAATGATCATAAGGATCATTTTGATCAAAGGTATATTGTGGCAGGATTCAGAAAAGTCAAAGAGAACCAATTGGTAAGGTCTTGCAGGCTGAAACTAACTGTTCTTGGGCCCTCTGGATAATCAATAACTCTTCCAAGGAAAGGCAACTTCTCCAAGTCCATTCCTATTTTATTGTGTTAACTACTTGCAGACAATATTTTTTGTAAGCATATAAATGGCGAGTTTCTCATAGGCACTTTTATCACTCTTTCAACACTCCCCAAACCCTCAGAAACAGTCTTGCAACAGTTCATTATTATTTTTAACTTCAAAATGAAACCACCATTCTAAACCAATATCCCTAGCTAACAAATAAGGAAAATTCATGTCTGGCCATCAGCCAGTGCTCTAACCTCTTCATTCTTACCCTATGACTTTTAATAATGAAAAAATAGAACAAAAATGCAGATCCCTGGCTGCAAAGCTCTGTGCAAGGACACTGGTATGCAACAGTGGCTGAAGACGCAAAGGAGCCAGAGTGTCAGGGGTTACGACCTATGGAAAAATCAGCCAGGCCACAGGCTGCATGGAACAGGGGTTACGACCTATGGAAAAATCATCCAGGCCACAGGCTGCATGGAACTCTAATGCCAAAGATAAGGAAACAAAACATAAGTGATTTGAACTGGGCTGCAGTAGAGCTAGAAGAAAACTGGTGTAGCTGATATAGAGGGCATTTAACTGATCTGAAAATCCCAATGGATCTTGGTCATGTCACACAAAAACTGGTGATGTTTGTCATAAGGGACAACAAAACAGCAGAGGCAAATCTTTTTCTCAGCCTTTTTTCATTCCTTAATATTGACTATTTCTTTACCTTCCTGCAATACAGATTATGCAATGTAATATTTTGTATTTTACTTTTTTTAAAAAAAAATCAAAACAGCAAAATAAAGGACTCTCAGAACATCCATTGCTTCTATTGTAAACATCGGTCTGGCTGGCTTCTTTTAGTGAGCCAACACAAGTAAACAAATATTTAGGAAAGGAACATAAAACTATCAAAACAGTTCTCAGCATATCTCTCTAATGCTTTCAACAGAGGTTTAAAGCACAGTGTTGGACAGCCAACTGTGCTTTTAGATCTTCAAATCTAAATATTTCATGAGCCTTTAAATTAGATTGTTTTATCAATTGTATATGGCTGCCCATTGCACAAGAAGTTGGGGTGTATATAATAAATTTGTATTGATGTTCTTCACGAATCAACATAAATAGAATTACTGTATAATCTAGTTAAAATCAAAACTGAATTGGATCAAAGAATAAAGCCAAAGTTGGATTATGTTCATTTGTTACTTGTTAAAATACCCTCAAAATACGTGTCATTTAAAATGAACCAATCTCCCCTAGAATTTTTCATACTTGCATAACTATCTGGGGGGAAATGAAATGGCAACAATTTTGCCATTTGAAAAGAAAAGCTTTAAAAATCCACTATAAATTTGATGGACTTCCTGTGGTTGGATCCAAAAGCCACATGGCTATGACCATGGCTTTCTTCTCTTCTGATACTGGACTTTATGTCAAAATTAACATGAAATGCATGGGATTTTTAAAAACATGACATAATATGACAAATTAATTGTGATTGCTAGAGATTAATAGAAAAAAGAAGCATATACTGAGCATATTGAAACCATGCAAATAATCTGAAAAACATCTCTGAAATATATAGTGGCAGATAGGACAGCACTCCAGAGAGTTAACACCAATGCCCAGAAGATCATTGGTTGCCCTCTCCCCTCTTTGGAAGAGCTTTATAGCTCCCACTGCCTTAAGAAAGTTCAAAACATTCTCAAAGATCCATCTCATCTTGGGAAGGCTTTTTTTGAACTATTACCATCTGGCAGACAGTACAGAATAATAAAAACAAATACAAATAGACTGAAAAATAGCTTCTACCCCAGGGCAGTAACTCTATTGAATTCTACTCTATAGTGCAATATTAATGCAGTATCAGGGGTTTTCAATTCAATGTATAGAATGTGAAGGATGTGTGTTTGTGTTTATTTTCATAGTCATAATGTACACTGAAGATGGTATTTAATTTCGTTGTACGAGGTGCAATGACAATAAAGTACACTAAACTCAACTCAACTCAACTCAACTCATGGGCTAACTTACATTTTACATTCAAAATTCTCCTTCATAGTGTTTGATTCCCATAACCTCTTGCCCCACTGCATCAAGGTAGCATAACTAGATGCCCTTGCCAGATGATCACCAGACATACCACAGTGAATTCTTACCTTTACTGCAAACTCTGCTTCTGTGGCTTTGTGAATACACCTCTTGCAAACAGAATATGAGCCAATGCCAATATCTTCCCGGATTTCATATCCATCTGTAAAGTGAATATTGTTCCCATGTAACTGCTACAGAGGGAAACAAAACAATAGCAATAAAAGGACAAGTTTTACAGTTGACTCCATCAGGAGATTCTCTAGCTCTAACAATTCAGAAACATTAATTTATTACACAGAACCAGCTAATTAAATAAGTGCTGCCTTAATTCTGACCAATTAATCTTACAATCCTTAGCATGCTTGGATTTCTTTTAGGTCATCTTGAGGTAGTAAAGCTACAGCAATATTGATATAAAAATACAGCACAGTTAATCCAAAAATAAACATCCCATTCAAGTTAAACCTCCTTTAATGTGAGTTCAACTGCTGATGATTTAATACAAATATCTTTGTAGTTTTCTTGGCAACAAAATGAAACTTATTTGCCATGGGTTATGGAGTGGTTTTTAAAATTTCCACGCTAGCCAATGACACTGCCCTGATCTCTAAGGATAGAAGCTGCCATCTGGCTGGACTGCTGTGGAAAAAGCAAATTCTATGGTTTTTAAGGAAGGGAGTTAAATTTAAAAAAAAGTAATTTCCCCTCCTCGTGGCATTTATTATTTAGCATTGATTCACTGACCAGCAGTGGCTGTTCATTGAAATTTTAGGTTATATTCCCTGGGGGATTTTTCAGTTTCTTGGAAATATAATGGTTGATAATGATGGTGATGACAATCATGAAGTTCATGATTTATATCTGGTCTTCCTATCAACATGGCATGCAGAGAAACTCATCTGGGAACTCCTGCATGCAAAGGGTATTCTCTACCACTGAAAATAAACCACCTTCTCATATTAGCTTTCGTTGCTAATACGAGTTTTTGGTTGTTGATCTTTGTTGTATTTCACAAACTAGGACTGGAGACAAAGGGCACAATAAGTTTTTTTTAAATTACATTTATATGCCGCCCTTCTCCGAAGACTCAGGGCAGCTTACAATTTTTGGGATACAACCTCAGCAATAGCGCTCAGCAATAGCCTTCATTCCATTGTATAGGCCTGCTTATTATTAAGCAGCATTTTTACAAAGTCAGCTTATTGCCCCCAACAATCTTGGGTCCTCAATTTACCTACCCCGAGAGGATGGAAAGCTGAGCCTGGTGGGATTCGAGCCTACAGTAATTGTAGGCAGCTGGAACTTAAATGCAGGCATTTAACAGCCTGAGCCACCAAGGCCCTTAATTTTGTGTGGTATCAAGTTGCTGCTGATACCACACAAAAAGCTGGGGAAAACAATCTGTGTCACTTTATTAAAAAATGGTTGATAATGGGAACTAAATCTTCCCATGAAATAAATGAAACTATTTACATCACGGGTGTCAAAAGTCGCAGAGTCACGTTGCCACATGTGTGTGATACATCCAGCCCAGTGGGCCGCCAGTTTGACACTGCTGGTTTACATAAAGGTGTTAGTCATATCACTGATATACTTGTGGGTAATTTAATGTCCAGACAATTTCCCTTCAGTGGATGTAGCTCATATTCAGGTCTCACTTAGGGGATCACTTTCTGGTTCTGAAATATGGAAATTGTCTTTTCCACATTACAAAATATTTCATGCTGGAAGCATGAGAAATTGTCACGTGAATATATTATTCTTAATAATTCAAATAGCACACTTGAATCTGGGTTAGACAAGAAATTTCCTAATCCTAGCTGTTTTTCTTAATGTTCTTTATGCTACAGTAATACATCTAGATCCGTGATAGTGAATCTATAGCACGCTTGCTGAAAGTGGCACGCAGAGCCATCTCTCTGGGCACGCCAGCCATCGCCCGTTGCTCTTTTGGGTTCTGGTGCATGCATGAGTGCTGGCCAGCTGGTCTTCACATGCACAGGAGCACCAGAAATTGGAAGACCAGATGGTTAGCATGTGCGCCAGGGAGTTGCGCTTCTGGTTTTCAGTGCTCCTGCGTGCACACACACACTCCTGTTTCAGCACTCAGTGTTGAAAGGTTTGCCAACACTGATTTAGATGAAGTGAAAGAGGTATAACAACAATACAGCCAAGTTCATACCTGGACAATTGGATGAACTGTGACTTTATGTGGTTCTTGCTGTACAGGTTCCTGCCCCAAATTGGATGCCACAAAGCTGAATCCTCTGAAGAGATGATGAGCATTGGCACTTGGAGGGACACCTGGAGAATCTGCAGAGGAGATGAGAGATGACTCAAGGAACAGGGCATCTGGAGATTCCAACCATTTCTCCAGTATAATTTTCCCTAGTAATGTTATAAAGAAGCAATTTGCACACTAGAACCGAGCCATGCTGTTTTCAACATGGAGACATGCAACCTTTTCCATTTGAAAGATGTTCCCAATCTTTGCTTCAACATAAAGCTGCATCATAATTTCCAGAGTGACAGCTCTGAATGTACTGAGATAGTGAGACCAGCTGCTAAAAAAGAGAATTAAGAGGAACCAAGTGACTCCCTGCCAAGAAGAGCCTTTAAAGCAGGGGTGCCCAAACTTGGCAACTTCATGCTGGCTGGGGAATTCTAGGAGTTTAAGTCCACAAGTCTTATCGTCATGGTTATCATCATAAGGATGAGAGTTTAATATCTTTCTACTGTTCTGCTTATTACCCTCCAGATGGGTATAAAGCAGACAGAGCAACTCCACAAAGCATCTATACAAAGTCTTTTTTATTGGTTCATCAGGTATCCTGTCAACTCACAGTTATGATGAGGTTCTTCTTAATGTCCAATCCTTTGCATATCTGAATCATGGTGTAGAAAGATATTAAACTCTCATCCTTATGATGATAACCATGATGATAATTGTAGTGACCGCATGGTACAGGATTCAGAACTAGAGTGAGGGAGCCTCCCCCAACCCCACAAAGGTCAGTTTAGTGACCAATCAGGATTACAGATGTGACCACATGACATGACTACATTTCCCAGGATACCTTAACTACATTTACCATGATGCATTCCCTTAAGGGGACAGCTCTCAATTCCTAACTACCTATCCCAAATCCCATTAACTCTAAACTGGCTGGACAGCACAGGACATCTCTGCTTTAAACTACTAAACTACTTAATAATTAATTAATTATTAATTAATTATTCAATTAATAATAAGCTACTTAGTATTAATAGTAATACACTATTAAAAACAGACTACCCATAATTTTCTCTCTTTCTTTTTTTTAAGCAGCAAACTGCACAACTGCTTGGACAACTCTTTGCATGCAAAGCCCATCTGAGGATTTGCGGCAGTGCAGAATTTAAATGTAAAAGCATTTTTCAGTAGGTTATACATGAAAGAATTAACGGGAAGCAATTGTGTAGTAATACATAACCCTAGAGAATCTGGAGAGTCTTTCCAGAAGGACCATTCCAATTGCTACCCAGAAACACTAGGAAAAAATTGTGGAAAATACTACACAGTAGTAATTCTAATTCTCTAATTCAGCCACACCATAAAATTCCAACAGTGAGTCTATGTGAGTACAAGGTGACAGATTCTTCTGGAAGCGACAGCAAATTTGGAAATGTAATGGTATTATCACGTCATAACAATCACTTCCTGGGTCCTGTCTGCCAAGGAATATCAAGCTGACTGCCCTGGAAGGTAGCCTTTCATATTGTAGCATCTGCCATCAGGAATATCATCCCTCTGGAGAATTTGTGCCTTTTGGCCTTCTGGAAAACCCTGGAGACAGGGTTCTATGCCCAAGTTTGGGGCTTTGATGCATGAGGGAGATTGTATCCTGCTTATATTGAGCTATTTGGGCTTCATAATTCTTGACTGTTGTGGGTCTTATGTTTTTAATTAATATTTTTATTATTTGAAAGTTGTAAGCCATCCAGAGGTAACATTAATCCACCCATTTGAGATGAGTGGTTATACAAGTTGAAGGAAGGGAGGGAGGGAGCGGGGAATGCTAAGTAATTCTTAAACTCTAAATATAATTTGGATAGTTTTGCTTGAAAGTTTTAAAAATAAATGTAAAAATAATGGCAAATCTACTGATATGTTTTCTTAATAAGTACCTGTTGGGGTCCGTGATGTGAATTCAGGATCAAAATGGAAAGTGTCCTCTGGCCGACCCACTGCAGGTTTAAAGGGTGGTTTGATTTCTCTTCTGTACAGTTTCTATATAAGAGCAAAGCAAAACAGAGGTTAATTATCTTGCCACAAGGGACCCTTGAGTTAGAAAATAGCTGTAAGCCAAATAATTAATAAGCAATAAATTAAAATAAAATAAAAGTTTTTAATGCAGAAAGCTGCTTAAAGGAACAGAAGAATGCTTTATATGCATGTTTGAGTTTATTTGGACTTATAGGCTAAGTTTCTCTCTCCTGAAGGACTCAGGCACATATGAAAGTATTTGAAAAACAGTAGCATATTGGTAAATTCATTACAGGAGAGGAGCGAACAATACAAAAATTAAAACCATTAAAATTAAAATATTAAATTACAGCCAAATAAACATTCTCAAGTTAAAACCCGATCCCCTGTCAGTCCAGGCGGATTGTGAAAATAACCATGTTTTAAGGTCACGGCGGAAGGAGCGGAGATCAGGGGCCAGGCGCAATTCCAGGGGTAACTGGTTCCAGAGGGTGGAACCAGAACTACATACTATCAGGGTTTTCAACTGTATCAAGGCTTCTTTGAAGAAATTTATTCAAATGTAGTTATCTATGGAGAGGATATATCAGATACATGTTAAAATAATGATAATGAAACTTTAATTTAAAATTTTTTAAGTGGCATTATAGCATTATTTCTCCCTAAGGTTTTCATCACAACTGTTTTATTAGCTTTGACAAATAGTGTTGGATACCATTTGAAATACTGCTTTCATGAACACATTTCCTTACAGTCTTTATTTTTTGTTCTAAGCATCCAACATTTTTGTTCAGGAGCTCACTACAAGTTTAAGGGGCTATGAGCACTTGCTGTGCTGTGATTTGAATTAACACACTACAGAAGAAAATAAGGAAGTCACATACTCAGCAATATCCTTCCTCATGAAGCCAAGAACACCTGATGTAATGCAATTTTAGCTTTATATATAAGTAGAACTTGAGAGACAGTCATATGAACAACCTTGGTATGCACCTGGTAATCATCCTCAAAGGAAATTCATTTCAATTAAATCAAAGAGTATATAGTCATTTCCTGGCCTGAATGTCCCTGATGGAAATGAATGAGAATAGTAAGGTTGCACCTGCTGGTATGTATTGGGTGGGAAGGATATATTGATCAGGACTTGTTTACAAAGAACTCAGGGCATGTATGTCTATGGAAACAGATCCTATGCTTGCAATCTCTACCTTCCATTTTTGCAAGCTATTCAGGAGAGGCAGTTCCTTTGCACGCATCCTAAACAGGATATGGAAGCTGAACTCAAGGCAGCAGCACATAGAAGAGAATGTATGTACCTCAGGGTTGAAGTATGGAGTCCTTAGTGCTCTCTAAGCTTGGTTGTTTGCTTGCAAACATTTCCTACCGAACTGGGTAACATCTTTGGTGCTGGAAGAGAGCAGGGTTTGCTTTCTGTTTATATACAATAGCTTGCCTGTCAGTATTGGTAGGAATGGACCAATGATTCCTACTCACAGCCACTCATGCCCTAGTCACTTCCCATCTTGATTATTGCAACATGCTCCACATGGGGCTGCCCTTGAAGAACATCTGGAAGCTCCAGTTGGTGCAAAATGCAGTGGCCCGCATGGTTTTGTGCAGACCCCGGTGTGCACATGCATCACCTCTTCTGCAGGCGCTGCATTGGTTGCTGATTTGCTTCTGGGTGCAATTCAAGGTGCTGGTTGTCACCTTTAAAGCCCTTCATGGGGCTTGGGACCAGGTTATCTGAGGGAACGTCTCTTGCCGGTCACATCTATCCGACCCATTAGAGTGGGGAGGCAGGGAATGTTGTGTGTCCCATCCCTGAGGGAGATACACCTGGTGGGACCCAGAAGAAGGGCCTTCTCTGTGGTGGCTCCCTCTCTCTGAAATATCATTCCCCCAGAGATTAGAATGGCCCCCACTCTAACACTCTTCTGAAAGGCACTGAAGACCTGGTTCTGCCAGTGGGCCTGGGGAACCCAGAGCGGGATGGAGCCCATCAAATGGCTAGTGTGATCTGCTGTCATTGGGGGTGGGGGGTGGGAGTTGGGGGTGATTTACCCCCCCCCTAGATTTTGTTCTATAGTACTTTATCAATTTTTATTGTTTTTTTTAAATATGGTTTTACCCTGTGTAAGCCGCTTTGGGTCGCCATGGGTGAATAGGCGGCAATATTAAATAGGTAGGTAGGTAGGTAGGTAGGTAGGTAGGTAGATAGATAGATAGATAGATAGATAGATAGATAGATAGATAGATAGATAGATGTGGTTTCCCCTTAGTAATTCCTTGATTAGAGTGTTATTTTTACTTCTTGACTATTTGTCAGATTTGGTAGTTCCGTGATTAGGACATTAGTACTGCTTGATTGTATGGTGTTCACTCTGGTGTTAATTCCTGCTGGGTACTAATTTCTAGTGAGGAGTTGTTCTGGTCTATTTGCTTCCTTTTTCATTTTTTAATTGACTCTTTTTTTTAAATTCGACTTGTATGTCACCCTTCTCCCTAAGGACTCAGGGCGGCTAACAATAAAACAGCAAATATTTACATATAGTTTATCTAAAAACAAATTAAACCTAAACAAGTCGAGATAAGCAATAAAACATTAAAACCTTAAAAATTAAAACAGTTAAAACCCCCCACCCGGGTCATTCCAGGCCAGCCTGTTGAAACAACCAGGTCTGCAGGTGCCAGCGGAAGGAGCGGAGATCGGGGGCCAAATGGAGATCCACTGGGAGCTGGTTCCAAGGGGTGGGCGCTCCCACAGAGAAGGCCCTAGCCCTGGGAACCGCCAGCTGACAATGCTTAACCGACGGTATCCCAAGGAGGCCCCTCCTGTGGGAGCGAACAGGGCGATCGGAATGTGATGCTGGCAGGAGGCGTTCCCGCAAGTACCCTGGACCCAAGCCATTTAGGGCTTTATAAATTGTTACTAGCACCTTGAAACTAACCCGGGAGGCAACCGGCAACCAATGCAGGTCACACAGGAGGGGTGTAACATGGGAGTATCAGGATACTCCCATCACAGCCCGCGTGGCTGCATTCTGCACCAGTTGTAGCCTCCGGGTAGTTCGCAAGGGCAGCCCCATGTAGAGAGCATTACAGTAGTCGATTCTGGAAGTGATGAGCGCATGAGTGACCGTTCGAAGGGCATCTCGGCTCAGGTAAGGGCAGAGCTGGCGAACCAGCCAAACCTGGGCAAAAGCCCCCCTGGCCACAGCCCCCACCTGTTCCTCCAAACTAAGCTGTGGGTCCAGGAGGATGCCCAGATTCCTCGCCCTATCCACGGGGGGCAACACCTCCCCTCATGGCCAAAGATGGAACATCACCAGAAAACAGAGATGCCAGTAAGAACAGCCACTCTGTCTTGGTCGGGTTGAGTTGGAGCCTATTTCTCCCCATCCAGACCCGTACCACCTCCAGGCACCGGGACATCACAGAGAGAGCATCACTGATCTGGCCTGGGGTGGAGATATAAAGCTGGGTATCATCTGCATATTGATGATACCTCACCCCAAAACCTCGGATGATCTCACCCAGCGGTTTCATGTAGATATTAAACAGGAGAGGCGAGAGGACCAACCCCTGTGGCACCCCACAAGTGAGGGGCCTTGGAGCCGATCTCTGCTCTCCTGCCAACACTGACTGTGAGCGGTCCGAGAGGTAGGAGGAGAACCACCGCAGAATGGTGCCCCCCACCCACAACCCCCGGAGCCGCCGCAGAAGGATACCATGGTCGATGGTATCGAAAGCTGCTGAGAGGTCTAATAGGACTAGGACAGAGGAAAAACCCCTGTCCCAAGCCCTCCAGAGATCATCCATCAGCGCAACCAATGCTGTCTCCATGCTGTGTCCAGACCTGAAGCCCGATTGATACGGGTCTAGATAATCAGTTTCCTCCAGGAACAAGGGAAGTTGTTGCACCACCACGCTCTCAACAACGTGCAATAACGTGCAAATATTACATGTCTATTGATGGTTGTTTAACACCATCCCCAACACCCTCATCAATCCTGTCAGGAGAAGCTACTGTATATAAACAGAGAGCAAGCCCTGTTTCCTTCTAGCACTGAAGATGTTACCTAGTCAGGTAACAAAACATCTGCAATCAATAGCAAAACTGAGAGAGCACCAAAGGCTCCATACCCGTATGCTCTTTCCCCCCATGTACTCATTTCCATCCTGTTTGAATGTGTGCACATTCTGCTAATGACATCTATGAAGACTGAGCTGATCTTCAGGTGCCTTCCAGAAATAGAAAGATAATGACTCATAGCAATTAAAATATGCTTAATATAATAAAGGATTTTCATGAACAATACTCTTGCCACGAACTTAGGCACCCACCCCCCTCACCACATACATACTGTAATAGGCAGGTGCAGAGATGAATTCCCTTCTAAAATGTTATCTTTGGACTTTTTGTATCATCAAAATTGTTTGGTCAATAGATGCCAAATAAAGACCATTTTTATTCTGAAAGATTTCCCTCCTAATAAACATAAACTGTTTCTGTCATTAATTTAGGTTTATAATTCCCAGCAAAGCTGAATAAAACCTCCATTCTCCCTTAAAATCTTTGTTCCAGATGTAGCAAAAGCAGGGTTTTATTAAACATTAGGGTTGTGCAGTGCTTCAAATTCTGTCTCCAAAAAGCTGCTTTGGACCATATATATCACATAAGCTGTGCCATTTCTGCTCCCTTGCAATCCCAGGAAATGATACAGCTGCTTTTAAGTGCTGTAGAAGTCCTTTGCACGTTTGGGAGATCAAACCAAAGTCCAGCACAATCTTATGGAATTGAATAACTCACATCCTATACTGGAGCCTCAGATCCTAAGACAAGAGGAAAAATAAAGGCTGTAATGAAAGTGCTGTGGATAGGAAGATGGAGACTGTGGGCCAGTATCAAACACATCTACAGTTTCCACCACAAAGTCTTCTGGCTTACTTGTTTGCATTGTTCCTTCTGTAACTTCCATAAGCAACTATGGCACAATGACGGAGTTTTGAGCCAAATTGCATTTAGGCAGTGCCACAATAATATTTTTCTCAGCGGCCACCTGGTTTTCTGAGTTACTTGAATTCTGCAAGTATGACAGGAATGTCCCAAACTTGTCTCCCTTTGTGTCTGCCTGGTGTCAGTGGGTCAGCACACCCTAACTGATGAGCTCTAGTGGAAATTTGGAGGATGCTGTGAGCAGATCAATTTTACGACTTAAAAATAGCACACCCAAGTCTTCAAACTTAAACTCCATTAAACTCAGTACCCGTTTCACAAATATAATGGGGATATATCATGGGTTCTGGTGTACTATGAACACAAGGTAACTCAATGAAACACTGTCAAAACGTTATTTGTTTCATTACAGGAAATAATACATGTTTTGCTGTTTAAATGTGAAGTGTCTAATTAGTTGTCTGCCTTATACACTATAGCTAATCCTCCACTAATGAGAATTGCACAGGATTATTTTAATTCTCAAACAATGTCTCAAATATGTTTCTTAGAATAATAGAAATGCTACAGCATGATGAGGGCAATTAAAAAGCTACTGCTTTGCTTCTAACAATTTCATGAAAATGTGTTTAATGCTTTAGGACATATCCAACAGTGATTGTAAGGAATTTTTTCTCTTTAATAAAAAATACCATTATTCATATAGCTTGACTCTTTAGGATTGACTCATGCCGAATTTTATGAGGGATTCATCAATGCATGCAAAGCTTCTGATTAAGGCATAAGGTCACATCTGACCTTAACAACAGTGACCAGGACAAACCAAGCACTTTTACTGGCTCCATTCTTCTTTATCAATCCTTTCCTTTTTCTATTCATGAAGAACAGCTGTCCCTTTAGCAGCTGGAAACTTCATTATAAGATGGCTAGAACTAGTTTCAGAACTCATGCTGGTACATATTCTGAAAATTATAAAGTCAAGTAATTGTCTGCTTTTTAAATGCATTATTAAATCTGTATTGAAACCCTTCCCTTCAAAGTGCTGTTGCCTAAATGTGCAGTGTAATGCTGACCTGCTTCCTACTACATTTCTATCAGGATTTCTGAAGGTTCAATTAGAAAGTAATTAAATTGAACTGTTGAGTCATTCTGATGTGCTGAACTGAATACATTCACATCGGTTAAGTGATGAGATGAACTTTTGCGCAAGCATGAACAGGCTCTTAAAGAAATCAATAATTTGAATAGATTTAGAAATTCAGATTATGGGCCATTCATATGTCCTAATTTTGATGCCTCTGCCCTTAGTTTGCAGATTCTAGGCTGTTGAATCAGATTTTGCTCCAGGAAGGAAATATAATGAGGCAATTTGAATCAGACAACAGCACTGGTAAATTTTACTGGATGGAGGAAGTGCATTTAGAGAACGGAAAGTGGAATAAAGAAGGGGGCATGCCTACTTTTATACCCAGCCCTGCAATTGCTAGTTATTAAGTTGCACAAGGTTATACCTTGCAAAGAAACTTAGTTCTCAATAATAATAATAATAATAATAATAATAATTCTTCTTCTTCTTCTTCTTCTTCTTCTCCTCCTCCTCCTCCTCCTCCTCCTCCTCCTCCTCCTCCTCCTCCTCCTCCTCCTCCTTCTTCATGATCCTGGCCTACAGGCACTCATATTTTGCAGTCTTATATCACTCACTTTATATCAGTTTTATATTCCATGGCAGAATAGTACATCAGTAGTACAATGTCTACTTTTATATAAGGTATCTTAGAGACAGACAGCTTTTAGGGATCAGGAGCCTATCTGACATTATGAAACCATATAGCAGACATTCATAAAATGGCTTCCAAAATTTGGGGAGGAGTACAAACAAAACTGTCTGTGTCTTTCTACAGGGTCTTATGTCTTTTTCCTTCCATGCAGAAATCTAAGAAAAAGACAGAACAGCTGTCCAGTGTCTTCAGGTTGTTTGCATCATTGACATTCTTCCAGCCACAAAGAGCCACAACCTTTCTAAAACTTGTGGTATAAAAGCAACAACAGTCTCTGGTAATTCTGTTGAGTAGGTGCTCTAATGAAAAATCCTTAGCAGGGATCACTAGATAGGGACAGAACCAGGATATGGTTCCCTATGACTATCAGCCTTGGATTACGTACTGTTGCCCTTTCATTAGCTCCATAGTTGACCCAGACTATAAGTTATCTTCTGCCATTTAGTGAAGTTTGTTTAGAAAGCCAGGTGTCCTCAGCCTCCTTAGTTACCATTTAGTGGCAGAATCCTTCTTTTGTATTCTTCACTAACAGGTTTAGTGGGGTCCCTGAGTAACTTAGCCTTCCCTAGCTCCGTGTTCTCCAGAATTCCTCAGTCCATCATGTTCAGCCATTTCCCCATGCTGGCTGGGACATTCTGGGAGCTGAAGTCCACAAGTTTTAAAGTTTGGAGACCTCTGATCTAGAGGATGTCTAATTATACCCAGAAAAGACTTTTGCGGCTACTAAATTGCTTAGGGTACTTGGAATGGAGAAAAATTGTTTAGAACACTGAAATTTGGTTGCTGTTTGCTCAGTTCAACTTTTAAATTAACTGCATAATTGATTAATCACATTATACATTAATGATCAGTTGAGTAAACTACTTACATTCCAGTCAATGGTAGCAAAAAAGGGATGGCGTTTAATTTCTTCAACTCCATCAAGGCCAGCCCCTGCAAAGGTAATGAAGAGACAGAGGGTGTCAGACCACAAGGTTTCTTCTGAATTTGTCTTTTATAATTCCCCATCAAGAAAAGTAGGATGGCAGAAACAAGAACAGAGGCTTTGGGAATGTTGAAATTATTGAATTATTATTAATTGTTGCATTGAATTATTACAGTTAATTTCCTTCAAGTAGTAAAGCAAAATATTATAATCATTGGATTACTGACTGACTACTTAGGATGTGAGAATATATTAATGTTGATGTAGACTAAAATGATTGCACGTAAATTAAGGGTAGGACTAGTTCTATTGAGAGCCTAGTTCAAATCCACAGATCAAGTTACAAAGCTTAGTGGATAAAAAGTTTAAACCATCTCATAGCACATTCTGCAGTTATAGTAAATGGATAAAATGGAGTGGGACTAGCTCACCAATGTACAAAGCCTTGCCCTTTTCAAAGCACAAAGAACTCATTTGCTTAATACATAAACAAATATGTATTTAATCCTCATTTTAATATTCAAGCTATTAAAAGAGCACATTTAATTTTAGACTCTCCAAAAGCCAAATTAAAATACTCCATAATTTTAAATGTTTAAGTGCTGTTTAACAGAACTGCATCTGCATTGTGATTACTTGTTTTGCAGTTTATAGAAAAATTGAAGACATTTCCTTCAGTACAGTACAGGAAATTTGCACAATTCCAGTTGTACATTAGAACTCCCATAATGGTCAGATTGGGCATTTCTGCCTTTTCTGAGTAGAAGAGAAGTTTGAAGAACTTCAATCTTTTCCAATCTATTTATGCCTCTCTTCTTCACTTCAGCTTGTTTAATTCCTTTGATTCAGCATTTTTAAAAAACATTTTAGATTTTACAAATTTAAATTAAGCTTTGGGAAATAAGCTCCTTTTAGAACAAGTCTGATAGACTTTGTCTATAAAAGCTCTTATCTGGTACCCATGAAGTCTTCTGTGACCCGCAATAAGTTCTTTCCAAAGCAACAGTTTGTCTGTCCCTCCTAGTTTAATAATAAATGTGAACAATATAAAGCAGGTGTACTGCAAATCAAAGTACTAGCATCCATTTTCATTCTTATTTTCAAGAATACCTCTAGGCTTCAAATGGGTCCTACAAACTTTCTTAGAATATACTAAGGAACAGACACAGTCAAATACTTACTTGGAAAAGGGCTGCTTGGTCAGAAAACAGGCAAAGGTATTTGAGAACATCCTGAATGTAAATGAGGTGAGATGCTACAGAGAGTTGTAGGTAGCATTCTGCTAAACTTTTTTATGCTATCCATGCTAATGTTCTGTGAATGTAGAACAACCCCAACAGCTATTTTGCAATATGCAAAATATGTTTCCAAGAGTCCCCATAGAGTAGACCAAAAGGCTGGGGACCCTGGCCATCCAAGTTCATCGTAGACAAGACAGAATGAATTATTTCTTGAATCACAGCTTTCAATCTTGCAAACAATGCAGTAGGATCATACATTTCAAGAATTTTTTCCATATGTACCTCTTTGTGTTTTAATTATTCCACCAGTACCTCAGGGAAAAATACAAAAATAATGTTTTTTTAAAAAAGTGATATAGCCTATAGGTAGCTAGACAGTACTCAAGACTGCTGGGGGAAATGTAAGGTTGACTCAGCCTTCCATCCATCCAAGGTCAGTAAAATGAGGACCCAGACTATTGGGAGCAATATGGTGACTCTGTAAACTGCTTAGAGAGAGCTGTAAAACATTGTGAAGTGGTATATAAGTCTAAATGTTATTGCTATTGCTATCTCATTTGAATGGAAGCAATTAGGCAAAGGATGGGTTAATTGCTCTTGGACTTTTTCAGTTCTGAATCTTTTTTCAATCTTGGTTTCAGGAATCGTGTGCTTCCCTTAATTTCTCACAGCAATTAAGAGACA
The DNA here is from genome assembly GCA_009733165.1 of Naja naja. NCBI lineage: Eukaryota > Metazoa > Chordata > Lepidosauria > Squamata > Elapidae > Naja > Naja naja. The sequence continues at coordinate 83,572,691 of CM019148.1, read as the reverse complement.
TGCAGTTTATAAATAATGTCAGAAATGCACACTAATGTATCTAAAATACATTACAGCTATATATTTTCCACCTAAATATGCATCTTTCTTCTCTTTTCTACTACTATTTCTAGCAAAAACTTTCAGAGTTAAGCAGCAACAAAGGGAAAGAAAATTTAAGGCAGTTCCCCCCCTCTTTCATGTATTATTTCATGGAAGATGTATAGCTCAGCCAGATGGTCATGAAATGAGCTACCAGGAGTCCTGATAACAACGCCCTACCTAAATGCTAGCACTGGGAGCAGCAGATCAAGTGTTACCATTTTATGGGTTACTATCACACTTCTTTAAGGGGTATTTTGAATTCATACAAAAAGCCACCAATATAGCTTTGAAATGTTTCCATTTCTTTGCAGTTAATCTATTGTGTGCTATTTCAATGGGAAGATCAGGATGGGGGTATGTCCAATGCAGCAATATGTTTGTCTTCCTATTTCCATTTCAAATTTATGAAAATGAAATCGCAAGCAATACAATAGTATTGTTATTTCAAACATCCAAAATGCAGCATACAGCTTGCCCATCCAGAAATCCATTTTTCTCACTTCTGTATCTCTTCTCCAAATAAGCTTTTGAGTCAAACATTATATGATGTCTATTTTATTGAAAGAAATGTAATGTGATCTACAGCTTTCATTCACTCCTTGTTCAGTGAAGGATAATTTGTTCAGAACCTTAATAGAAGTTGGTTAATAACAAACCCCTTTTAATGCTGTTTCTGGATGATCTAGAAATCTAAGCAAACAAATAAATAAACATTGCAGACACCTATCCACAAAACCACCAGGAATTGAATGGGACTAAAAGAGGATGATAGCTTTATTTTTTTATGATAAAACCACCAGAATTGCTTAGTTTTATTATTCTTACTATTCTATGAGTGGCCAGTAATGATTAGAAAAAGTTTGAAAAAGAAGTTGTGCTCTTATCTAATGTCACAACCAAGAATAGATTTCATGGGAAGCAAAAAATTAGGCTATGAAAATTCACTTCCTTTGGGCATAATTAGGTAGATAACAATGTACCACTTGCATTGAAGAATCCCCACCCATTCAGGCCAAAATCAAGCTTCATTTATTCTATAGCAGACACCAAAACTAAAAGAACACATTACATTTTACATTTTTTTCTACAATGGAAAAAAATGTGAAAATACAAATCTAGCTCATTTGTGCAGTCCTGATTCTCTGTGCCTCTAGCATTAGGTACTAGCAGGTATTCTGTATCTGTCAGTGGATAATCGGTTGTGCTTCCATTCATGTGTAGCATCTTTTCCAACAGTCCCAAATACGTCATTAATTAAAGTGAAATTACCTTGTAGCTCTCCATCACACACTGTTTAGCTGCATCACGTATATGAGACTAAATGATAATTAACTAAAGAGAAAAAACAACGGGAGAAATTTGCCACTGGGTTATGCAGTAATAAAATAAATTCCCATACCTAATCTGTTAGATGGATTCCTCTTGAAAAGAGCTCGCAGCAAACTCTGAGCTTCTATGCTCAAAAACTGTGGCATTCCTAGCTTGGCTCTGAAAAAATAGAATATTTTAATGCAGGAATAAAAAGCACTGTTTTTTAAAAAAATCTACACATGTATGTAAATGATTAAATACATTAGCAAAGTCTCAAATGAACATTTAAACTTTCTACAGACCAGGTTTTGGGATAATTTTATTGAACATTTTAATTCAAATCTCTGTGCAACTTACTTAGAGAATTTGTCATCCCTTACGATTGTGGCTAAATCATAAAGATACAAAGTCATAATTCTTTCTATTGAAAGAGTTAGCAAATGGACTATTCTCTCAGTCTTGTTTCTGTGACATTCTCTTCTGATCCCTTGTTCTTTCAGCCATGCTATTTAGAATTTGGCAAATAAAACAAACCAAATGAAAATCCTATATGAACATTCACCTGCATTTTTGTGCATGCTTTTTTTAAATGTACATTCTATGTATGCATTTCTTCTATGGTGCATATTTTTAGTTTTCATTTGCGACACTTCATCAGTTGCAAAATTCTGAACAATGAAGAAGTTGTTGTACAGATAGGAAGTTTGCATAGCTAATTTAGCCCAGTTCATACTAAATTTGTAATGTTTGTTAGCTTGTGTTTTAGCCCTTCCTAAAGGGCATAATGCTGGATTCAACCAGCACCCTGAATAGGGCACTCCTGCGTCTCATCTACTTGCAAGATGTTGGGTAGTCAAAGCAAAATACAACTTGGAACAATCAGGTCTTTACATCGCAAAACAGTTTTTGATCCTTTTACAGTTAAATATGGGATTGAAGGGCACTGTAACAAGTCTTCTCTGCAGACTGAAAAGTAAGCAAAGAGATTACTGGAACAGATTAACTTTCTTTAATGAGGCGTGTGCTTAAGTAACTACACCGGGAAGGGATTGCGAGTGGGAATGGAAGAAACTGGAATTGGAACTAGTTGTTTCCCAATTTAGGTAACAATTATATATCCTTCCTTCCTTTTCAAATGTAAGTACGGTAATCTAATAATTCAGCTAGTTCACATTTCTTATCTATTTCTGCCAATATTAAGACTTCATATAGCTAGTCAATGAGCTGCTCACTAATATTTTGAACATCTAGCTCATAATGCAATACATTGTGCCTTAAATTTAGGCAGCAGTGCTAAGCTCCCTAGTAGAACAATGGATAGTATATTGGGCTCTGAGAACATCCCAGAAGATTTCCATAATTTAAATAGGTTCCCATGCTGCAAATTGGAATTAAAAGTGGATTAGACTTTTGATAAATAGCTGGAGTTTTCAGCTCCTGATTAAGAGTGGTCCCTGGGCTACTAGCTACTGTGTTTTAGATACATTTGGAATGTCATTTCTTATATTTTCTACAAGATAATTAATATAACCCAAAAGTTTATTCTGACTTAAAGAACATAAGCTATAGCTATAAATAGATATACAAGTTGGGAATTTGCTACTCACTTGAGAATGAGTGCCATTGTTTCCTTTCGGTCTTTCCCCTGAAATGGTAGTGACCCTGTCAACATTTCAAACTGTAAAGAAGGAATAGAAATTCTAAGAAGCATGAATGTATATATAAACATAGCACCGATACTCCCATATTACACCCCTCCTGCACAAGCTACATTGGTTGCTGGTTGTCCTCCAGGTGAGATTCAAGGTGTTGACGTTAACATACAAAGTCCTACATGGCTTGGGTCCGGGGTACTTGCGGGAACGTCTCCTGCCAGCATCGCATTCCGATCTCCCTGTATGCTCCCACAGGCAGGGCCTCCTTGGGGTGCCATTGGCCAGATAATGTCGGCTGGCGGTGCCCAGGGGTAGGGCCTTCTCTGTGGGAGCACCCACCCTGTGGAATCAGCTCCCCTTGGGGCTCCGCTTGGCCCTGGACCTCTGCTCCTTCCACCGCAACCTGAAGACTTGGCTGTTTCAGCAGGCCGGCCTGGACTGAAATGAGGTGGGGTGGGTTTTTTAATGGAATCTTACTAAATTTTACTGGTTTTTAGACTTACTGGGCTTGTAATTTAATTATTTCAATTAATCTATTTTTGTATTGTGATTTTATACTGTGAGCCGCCCTGAGTCCCTAGGGAGAGAGGGCAGCATACAAGTCTAATAAATAAATAAAAAATATAGTCTACTGTATTTATCTTAACAATGCAGAATGTTCATGCTCCATAAAAATTAGTACCCCCATTAAGCCCATATGTGGAACATACATGAAGTTAAGAAAGAATATGTTAACCTCTAAGTTGTGGGCCATTATTTAAAAGGGCATAATAACAGAATAATCAAGTCTGAAGTTCAACCCTCTGCTCAAGCAGGAGATCCTGTACCATTCTGAACAAATGGTTGTCCAATCTCTTAAAAACTTCCAACGATAGAACACCCAAAATGTCTGGAGGCAAGCCATTCCACAGATTAGTTTTCTCACTCTCAGGAAATTTCTTCTTAATTCTAAGTTGGACTTCTCTTTGTTAAGCTTCCATCCATTACTTCTTGTCTTATTAATTAATTAATTAATTTGATTTGTCAATCGCTTACAAGATAATAGGTATAAGTATAAACATGAGTAAGAATACAGGAAATAGGTACAAATAAATGGCGACAATAGGACACTTATGCACACCCCTTCTTCTTGCCCTCAAGATGGTTTGGAGAATAGGTTGACCCCCTTCTTCTTTGTGACAGCCCCTCAAATATTGGAAAACTGATATCATGTCACTCCTAGTCCTTCTCTTCATTAGACTAAACATTCACAACTCTCAAAATGATTCATCGTGTGATTGAGCCTCCAGTCCCCTAATCATCTTTGTTCTCTTCTCTGCACTTTTTCTAGAGTCTCAGCAACTTAACAGATTCATAATAGATTCACTGGACTTTTGGTGTGAATAGTAAAATTGTTCTAATCTTATGATGATCTAATAATAAAAGCATCTAATAATAAAAGCATTCAATGAACACATAATCGGGTGCTGTATTATGTAGAAATGTACAAAAGTTACTCCAAAAGGCATTGTGCTAAAGTTCCCTGTATCTCATGACTTCCAAACAGCCAGTTGCAAAAGATCAGTAATGAACCCAGAGATGAGACCCACCCCTGTTGTATCATCAATGTGTTTTTTTAATGATGTAAAGCGCAAGACTTTTAACTGGTGACATGGAAATATTTCCCTCTGTCACAAAAGCATATATATCCTTCAAAGCCACAAAGAATGTTGAGTATCTAAAACAGTGAAAGTAACTACCTAGAAGTGGTAGAACAATGGTTCCCAATTGGAGCCCACCAAGTATGTTCAACTTCCATCAGCCCCATTAATGCTGCCTGTTTGGAAGGAAGGTATTTGTTCATCAAACAAATGTATACCACGTTACAGAACATTTTTTCTGACAAAGTTTGTTCCTCTTTTCTTTTTGGCCCTAAGACCCTCACCCATCTTTTAGACATTTTCCCCCTTAAAATCAGTTTAAGCATATCAATGGAATGCTAACATCTGCTCTACTTTGATTAAAACAAATTATAATTAGATACTAAATCTAATTTAAGTAGCTCAGAGTACGTCTTTCAGTTCCATTTCAGTAAATGAAAGCAGTAAAAAAGAAACTACAGTCCCCAAGGAACAGTAATTCTAGATTTGTGCTGATAGGTAATTTAAAAAAGCAGAACCAGAATGATGGCAAGAAGAACTACACTAATTTTAAAACCACTCTCATTTTTTTCTGTTTGAACTAAAAAAAAGTCATTTATTTTATACAACAAGTGGCCTGAATCTACTGTTGCAACTGTTTTTGCCTCAAGGGCCCATTCAGACAGAGTGAGACACTTTGATTTGTAGTGAAATTGACCAATAAAGAATTCTATTGTTCTGTTCTGTTCTGTTCTGTTCTGTTCTGCTCTATTTATACACTCACTCTCACACATACATACACACACATTGTTCTTGTTTTCTTCTGTTTCTGCATTTTCTAATTTTTATTATTAATTTTTTATTTTGGGTCTTTCCTTTTTAATTGTAATGCTCAATAAAATTATTATTATTAAAAAAGGAAAACCTCAACATTGTTTTGGGATTTTTTTCTTAAAAGGATATGCACCTTCCACAAAATTGTAGGATTTGTCAACAAAATCACTTAATATGGTGAAAGCCAATTGTTGGGGAGGGAAAGAAAGGGAGCAATGATAATTTTTTTTAGCAGGATGATGAAAATGACATTTCTTTCAACATACAAGATGTACCTGCCCACATACAGTAGGAGGAAATACCTGAGAAACATTTGCTAAACTGATTCTAGCTACTTTTGCATAATATTACTATGCAAAATATTTGCTGATTTTAAAAGTTCAACTTACATTACAGATCAAACCGACATAGGAAGAAAAACAGCATGACAGAGATTACAAAATCCATATGTGACCTAATTTTATGGGTACACAAGTCTATATATCAATAGCAGATTAAGAACAGATTTTCTAAATACAACCCGCATGTAGACCAAATAGACCTGAAAAATAAATGTTATCAGCAGAATCCCAAAGTTTAATGAGGTACAAAATATGGAAGGGGGGAGGAGAGAGGAAAAATAAACAGCTCAACAAAATCTAACCATGCTTAGTAGTTAAAGAAATCTGAATGTCATTAGGGGTGTAATATGAAACACACACACACACCAAATATAGTGTACTATAATATACTGTATGTCTATTACTATAAACTAATCATCTCCCTTTTTAGAAGAGTAGGGTGGAGAAGAGAAGACAAGTATGGAGAGAAGAGAGAGTGAAAGAGGAGAAAGGTGAAAGAGGGTTTCTTTGTCCAGGACAAATAAGAGACACAACATTATGAGCTGTGGTGGTGCAATGGTTAGAATGCATTATTGTAGGCTGTCTGCCAACTGCCAGAAGTTTGATTCTCACTGGCTCAAAGTTGACTCCGCCTTCCATCCTTCTGAGGTCAATAAAATGAAGACCCAGATTGTCGGGGACAATATGCTGACTCTGTAAACCGCTTAGAGAGGGCTGTAAATTTTAATTTTTTAATTTTTTAAAAATGTTTTAATGCATTCGGCTTGTTTTATTTAATTGTTTTTTACTGTAAATTTGCTCTGTTTTAATGTTCGCTGCCCTGAGTCCTTAGGGAGTAGGGCGGCATACAAGTTGAATAAATAAATAAATAAATAAATAAATAAATAAATCTCTATGAAGTCGTATATAAGTGCTGAGTGCTATCTCCCACATTTCTATATGCCAAGAGAAAAGAATAATATGCAATAGTCTACAACCCAAGGTGAGGCATGTAAAGTACAGTATCATAAAGCTTCAATGGGAGTCAAAGTCAAGCCCAGATCTTGAAATAGTACAAGCAATCCCAAGGTCTAATAAGAAAGCCTGGTCAGATTCTGGGCATGCTAATACAAGGGAAAGATAGAACCAATTTTTTTTCTTTAGCACTTGACTGCTCTTTGCTCAAAGCTTTATGCATTACTGTCTAGCCCCACGTGGTTAGTAAGACCAAAGAAGCAAGAGCAGTGTGGTTTTCAGGAAGCTGTCTTCCAAATACCCAAACTTGGATCTAGAAAAAGAACAGAGTATTAGGGAGAAGTTCCTCAAAGCCTTGGACTTCTGGATTACTCCTGTCCTTAGTGCACCACTTGGTACCAGGTGTGTGGGAGCCAAAAGGCAGAAGGACATGGCTCTTCCTTGATGGATTTGAGAATAGACCTCTCCAGTCTCCCAGGGTTTCTTCTGTTCCTAGGAGGGTGAATTCATCTGAGGAGATCATGGCACTTCTCATTAAAAGCTGCAAGCCACACCACTAAATATTATATTTCAGTCCTTTCACCATTCTACCTTGTGATTAACAGGAATCAAATTCTAACATTTCTGAAAGGTAACAGCTCACGGCAGGAAGGGGAGGAGGTGATGGTGGCTATGGCTATGTGATTTAGGCACATAAAACAGGGTCAGGTTTCAACTGCATGCCTGCAGTCATTTTCTTGTCTTTTTTTTAAACTATGCCTACTAGGCATTTCAGGTAGGCCTGGTTAAAAAGCAGACCTTGCAGAATTCCAGAAATACTTATTACTGTGGTAGAATTTAATAACAGAATCTTGAAAGTCAATGCAAGTTTTCTCTGTCTCCCCCTTTATACTAAACACAATTAAGACGAGTTTCTTTGTCATGCTTCCTTCTATCTTTAGATTGTATACTTCTTGACTAAGTTCCTGCTTAAATGGCTTGCTCCTATCAGCTTTAAGTTCCTTTACAATCTCTTCTTGTAGATAACTCTTGGCTTGAGCTAAAACCTTCTTCGTGTGAGGGTAGGAAAACAATGCCACTTCAGGATGAATCTGCCTGTTTGTATCACATTTCTGGCATTTCCTGTAGTTCTGAAATAATATAGACATAATGATTGCAGTTTCTATAATCTGGCATCAGATGCTGTCTGACATTGACTAAGGTTACTTCCATAAAAAGAAGCCAACTATTGTTCAAGGCTGAAGATGTTGCCTTGAATAATGGCTCCACCACAATTCAGAGGATGAAACAGAATGAATGAAGTTTTTACAGGGAGAGGGGACTAACAGCATAAATTATACACTGCCTAGCAGAGTCCTAAAAGGCACTTCAAGATGTGCACACAGAGAGGTATTAATAAAAAGAAGCTTCTATGCATTATGGAAGACAGGCCTTTTAATCAAATGTTCATTAAGACTACATGAGGATGTTTTATTATGATTCCCCGTCTTAAAAAATTGGGGTAGGGGGTAAAAATTGGCTACTATAACTGATGGGAATTTGTCAATGTTGAGAAGTAAGCTGTTGGTTTTCTGGTTAAACACATATGAATGAATGAGTGCTACTGAATATATATTCCATAATGATCCTTAGGTTGGACGATGGGTTTATCGAGTCCATTAATGGCAACTAACAGTGATTCCTTAGCATTTTGTGCATTAATTTTTTTCGGTCTAATATAATGGTATGAGGAGAAAGACCACATTACCTTCTGCATGAATCCATGTAATCTAACACTGAACCAAACCCTGGTCATAAACACAGCCTCAGCCTCAGAAACACAGCTTCAGCCTCAGAAACAGAGGACATAATCTCACAACAAAATCAGAAATTTCAAAAATGGTCAACTCATGGGGAACTGAACCACTTTCAGCTGCGCCAAGCTGTAAGAGGATCAGACCGCATCCAGCTGCTCCCGAACATCTCTGCCTTCCAAGTGGTCTCTTTTGTCCTTCTTCTGGTAAGACTCTAATGCCTTATTTCTTCCCCAACTACTTGCATTTCCAGTTTCTCTATCAGAAACTTCCAGTTTCTGAATGATTAGTTAGCCACTTCATAATCCTTAAAAGACCAGTCTCTGAAAATATAATTTCCCTCTCTTTCGACCACTCTTTTAAAAAATTAATTCAACTGTCTGTAAAATAAAGCCCTCCTGTCTCCTAGCAACAGCAGGCTAAGGATGGGGATGCTGCACTTCCCTAATAAGCCATAGCTGTGGCAGACGCAGACATGCTAGTGCTCTCCTACTCCAAATTGGATTAGATGTAAAAAAAATGAGATTATACAGCTTTGGAAGTGCGTAAACCCTCCATAGAAGAGGGCACAGTGGAAAAATTGCAGGAAAAACTCAGTCACAGTACAGAAAGTTGAGATCTGGGGGAAAAGTGATTTCATAAGAAAATGGAAAGTTCTGCAGTCAATCCCATGGCAAAAGAATTATTTATTTATTTATTTTATTTATGAGATTTATATGCCACCCTATCTCCCTAAGGACTCAGGGCGGCTTACAATACTAAAAACAAAACTATACAAATATTAAAAGACTATTAAACCAAAAATCTCATAAACCATTTAAATTTAAAACTACAACTAAAAAACCCTCCCCTCCATCAGTCCGGGTAGGCAAGTTGGAACAGCCATGTTTTTAGGCCATGGCAGAAAGATTGGAGGTCAGGGGCCACCCAGAGCTCCAGGGGCAGCTGGTTCCAAAGGTTGGGTGTTCCCACAGAGAAGGCCCTACCCCTGGGAGCCGCCAGCCGACATTGCCTGGCTGACAGCACCCCGAGGAGGCCCTGCCGGTAGGAGGGCACGGGACATCAGGAAATCATTATTGGCAGCAGGGCCTCCTGCAAATATCCCAGTCCAATGCCATGAAGGGCTTTATAGGTCAACACCAGCATTACTGTACCAAGATGGGCAGGGCAGGGAGTACCAGGGTGCAGAGGTCTGTAACAACAGATTAGGAACAATTCTCATCCCTAAGACAGGCATATCATGCTGAGCTATGAAAGCAGTTATTGTTATTTATGTCACCATCAAAGCTGACACCAAATAGAGCATAGAAAAACTCAAAAAAAATAGTGCAAGATCAGAAGATATGGAGAGACCCGCCCATAGCATCACCAAGAGTCTAACCCAACTAAATGGAGATCATCATCATCATCATCATTAATGTACGGATTCAGTTTTTTCCTAAATACCGTGTTTCCCCAACAATATGCCCCTCCAATAGGAAGTCTCAGCATGTTTTCTAGGCATAAGGTGAAATTAAGCCCCTTCCCCCAAATTTAGGTGTATTTTAAAACATGCAAAATAGGGGGGAGAGGGTGGGAGGAACTTGCTGTTAGGAGCACCCCGCAGGCAGTCACGCCTCACCACCAGCCGATCCTAATGGCCAATCATGGCGGAGCATGGAGGGCTCCCTACCCCTGCCAAGCACTTTGCTGCAGACCCCGGAATGGTGCTGGCTGTAGGCTGGGTCAGTGGGCGGGCGGCGTCGGCGTGGATGCCGTATTCAGACTGCTGCCATTGGGCAAGACGCAGAGGCTGGAGTCCATGCTGGACATCGCGGCATGATGGTAGTGGAAAAGTGGCCCTTCCAGTGGATGGAGGAACAGTTCAAGTGCATTCCTCCCCCGGCAGCATTTCAGCTGCTTCTCAGGTAGGGAAGGTGCCTCCATAGCTTCCATGGTTCCCGCTGGCGCTGGTGCCAGTGCCGTCTCCAACAACAGTGGCAGCAGCGGTGACAGATCCCGCTGCCAACGAGAACCACCTGCCCTCCCATAGGGGCATCGCTTTGGTTGATGGCGGCTGCATCGACAATGTCTTTCAGGCTTCGATGGGTGGAAGCGGCAGCGGGAGGGTGATGCCATCATTTCTCTCCCATCTTGCCCAATGGCAGCAGTCCAAACACGGCATCCATGCCACTGCCGCCGCTTCCCGCCCGCTGCCTGCCCACTGCCCGGGCCTGCAGCCAGCACCATACCCGGGTCTGCAGCAAAGGCAGGGGCAGGGGTAGGGAGCCCTCTCCACTCCGACATGAATTGGCCATTAGGAGCAGCTGGTGGCGAGGTGTGGTTGCCTGTGGGGCGCTCTAGGCAAGGGTGCATTGCAAAGGTGGGGGGAATTAAGTCACCCCCGAAAAGATGGCCTAGCTGTTTTTCGGGGGTCAAAAGAAAATAAGGCCCGGCCTTATTTTCTGAGAAACACTACTTATCCTATACTGTAGCTGGAATTAAAAGGAAAGTAAAAAGGCTGGGAAAAACCCAGGAGATAAAATTTTATTTAATATATAAATTAATAAACAAACATTTTGTTTTGGCAATAGCTAGTTGCCAAGATGTTCAAATGACAGGAATAAAAACCTTAGCAGTCTGGCATGTACAACTTCCTACATACTACTTTTACCACCAATGATTTACTGTACTGGTGATTTCAGAGATGAGAATGCTTCAGTAGACACATGATTCATTGATTACTTCTATCTAAGGATATAGCCTTCCTCCATGCAAAATTAAATATCAAAGCATCAAGATTCAGGAAGAAACTACCAAAAAAATCCTACAAAGGTTGATGGCAGCTTTTCATCCAGGATAAAGAATGCCCATCGTGCCCTTGGAGACAGCAGTGGCTGGTACCTCGCAAACTATCCACAGAACTGTGAAAAACTGTACATTACATGCAGTCCATTAGTTAAATTACATCAATTGTATAATTATGGATTGAAAAGTCATGAATATCTGGACTGCAGGAGCTTTAAGGGCTGAAATCACATTTTAAGACAAAAGAGGATTGATGTTAACACAATACAGGAAATGGCTCTAAACATCTGCAGTTAATTTTTACTCCACATTTATATTTAGATACGGATATCCAGCTTGCAGTTTTGTGTGAAACAGACTCTGGATTTAATCCTGAGTGCTTTCACTTGAAGACGAAGAATCCCTAGAGTGTGGAAAAAGTTCTATTTAAGACTTTGCCTCTTACAGTGAACCATACTGAGTTAGAAGAACTAATATCCTGATCACTACTTTAGAATTTAATAGGACTAAACCCAGAGTTAGTAATCCTCAAACATATAAATGGAATCAATGGATCTATACCAGAGGTCTCCAAACTTGGCAACTTTAATACTTGTGGACTTCAACACCCAGAATTCTCCAGCCAGCTATGCTATGATATTTTTGCCAAGTTGCCAAGTTTGGGAACCCCTGATCTAAACAAAGCCTTGATCTAACCCACAGTGGTGATAACATTGAGAGGAATCATGTAAATGCAAAAAATTCCCACACTCATAAATATGCTCCTCGCAATAAGCTTACATTCTTGTATTGATGTGTCAATCAATTAGCGAATTGCAAAAAAGGTCCTCTCCTTACCATTAGGACACCAAAAGACCACCAATCTGCACTCTGGGTGTGTCCTCGCCGGTTGACCACTTCCGGTGCCATGTATTCTATTGTCCCACAAAATGAATAAGCCCTCTTGTCATGGTCAATGGCTTCCTTGCTCAGGCCAAAATCTTTTTTAAAAAAGGAGAATATATTACATACTATTACTTATCTTGAATATTCCAAATAAAGTGCAGGTAGAACTCAATTTACAACCACAACTGAGCCAAAAATTTCCATTGCTAAGGTAAAACAGTGGTTAAGTGAGCTTTGTCTCATTTTTGTTTTTTTTGCCACAGTTGTTAAGTGAATCACTATAGTTATTAAGTTAGTAACATGGTTGTTAAGTCCATCTGGCTTCCCCATTGCCTTTGCTTGTCAGAAGGTTGCAGAAGGTGATCACATGGTCCCGGGACACTATAATAATAAATACATGCCCTTTGCCAAGCATCCAAATTTTGATCATGTGACCATGGGGATGCTGCAATAGTCTTAACTGTGAAAAACAGTCATAAGTCACATTTTCAGTGCCATTGCAACTTTGAACTGTCACTAAGAGCCTTGGTGGTGCAGGCTGTTAAACACCTAGCACTTAGCTCCAGCTGCCTGCAATTAGTGCAGGCTCGAATCCCACCAGGTGGACTTAGCCTTCCATCCTCCCGGGGCAGGTAAATTGAGGACCCAAGATTGTTGGGGGCAATAAGCTGACTTTGTAAAAATGCCGCTTAGGAATAAGTAGGCATATACAATGGAATGAAGGCTATTGCTGAGCACATTGGGTTGTGCTCCAAAGATTGTAAGCCGCCCTGAGTCTCTGGAGAAGGGTGGCATATAAATGTGAATTAAAAATCTAAACAAATGTCAGTCAAGGACTGCCTGTATTAGTGCACCAAAAGTACATCTATCCATAGTTATTTCTTTCTTGCTCAGTTTTGGATTTCAATTCACATCAGTCCAATATATTCCCAGGACTAAAGACTGACTATGTCTACCTAAGCAAACAGCTCTCCTGAATCTGCACACTTATCTGGTTGCAGAGATAATGTTGCAAGTTACTCAGATGAATACTTTCTATCCACTATTTCAAAATGTTGTTGGGCACTTTGTTATCTTGGCTGCTTCACGCTGCTAGGAGTGCTAAAAGAAAAGTGGTTCTTACCTGTAATCTTAATGTGTCCTTCTTCATCTAGCTTCAGTTAATGAATCTGTCCTGACAACCCATGTGACCTGCACTGTTCATAAGCAATATAATAGATAACACAGATACAGCTGCTGTAGAAAAGTGGTTCTTACCTGTAATCAATGTGTTTTTATATAGAAGAAAGACAAATATAAAAGTTATTATATTAAACCAAAGCAGATGCCTAGGATGGTAATTTGTAACTTGAACAATGACAAACAAAATTCTTGATTTTCCTCTCCCCCTCCTACATGTAGTGATACATTCTTCAAATCTGTTTATATTCATTCTTTAAGAATGAAGTTAAGAAGAGATACAGTACATAATCCTCCCATCTCAAGATTTGTTGCTTGAAAAAGGAAACTACAGTCTCTTTTTAAGGTAGAATTATCTTTTGTCATGAAAAGTAACTTAAAAGGAAGTGGTCTTCTATAAAACTAAGGCAGGCTGATAAGAAACTGTCACTGCATGCAAAATGAATAATTAACACTAACAGTTGTCACTACTATTATTTAATAAATACTATTTTGTCCTTTATGTGTTGCCTTTTGACAAATCTTGCTTCCTTGAATAATGATTGTATACCAGTTGCACCACTTTTTCCTCAATAACACTATAATTAAGAAAACAATCCAGTTCTGCCATCCTTTGATCTATAAAGAACACCAACAGCAATTGATCCTTCTGTAAGAAAGAGACAGTGAATCTACATTGTTTTTTCTTTCTTTCTAAGGCTTATCAACCCTTCTATTTTTTCCTAAAAGAGGCAGTGATGTTGTCACTGGTAATTTAAACGATGCTCAGGCAATGGAAAAGTAGCATATTCTGAAAAGTATTTACTGGAAATTGGTCAGCATGGCCAGGAAACTGAGGCAAAAGTATGGCCTATGTCAAATATGGGAAGAACATAGTGAGCTTTCTATCTAGAATGGTGCAGTAGACTAGAGGTGGCGCTCTTACCTCACAATCAGGAAGCTGTGAGTTTGATTCTAGGTAAAGGCAGATATTTCTCTCTCTGGGCACCGCGAGAATGACTTTAACTTTTAATGGAATGCATTTTTAAAGATCAGTATGCCGCATATTCATAATATGGTCATGTTTTTACAGGCAACTTTTTTAAAAAAAATACATTTTCAGAATCTGCCCCTGAAATAATCCCCTCTACATGAGACATATTGAACATTTAGACTCTTCAAACCGGTAAGATCCCACAGAGTCGGTCTCCTCTGGGTTCCATCAGCTAAACAATGCCGGCTGGCAGGCCCGTGGGGGAGGGCCTTCTCTGTGGCTGCTCCGGCCTTCTGGAACCAGCTATCTCCCGATGTCTGGACTGCCTCCACCCTACTGACCTTTTGCAAAGCAGTCAAAACCTGGCTTTTCTGGCAGGCATGCTGTTGATCTCGTGACTGAGATCTAGTGAGATCCAGCCCTTCTGTTGTTTGTTGCTTTTAAATTGTTCTTAAATTTTTTATAATGAGATTCTCTGTGTTTTTCTTGTGAGCTGCCCGGAGTCCTTTGGGAGTTGGGCGGCATATAAGTTAAATTAAATAAATAAATAAACAAATATCCTAGTTGAGCTTCCACAGGCTTCAATAATCATTCTCTCATCATCTATCTTACTCTTGACCCGATGATGCAATATATTTATTTTCTTGACAGTATGTGGAACATCTTACCTGACTAAGAAGTATTGTGTATGTTACAAGCCTACCAATCATTCATAAATACATGCATGTTCTTTCTCTTTTATTCTTAATCCACTAAAAATACACTGTTTGTAGTAGAGAGAATTATCTTTCCTGAAGCTGGAGATGTCAATCATCAGAGTGGGTGTGGCACTTTTTTTTGCTTGTTTGGGGGAATGCTGCCTGCTCATTTTGGATCAGACAATTTAGGAGGCAGAATGATTATTAGATCTTGCATAATTTCATCTACATTTTGTGACTACAACAAAGTAACTTCATTTCAACTAATGTGTTTCCATATTAACTTACTTTTCCGGTTTCAAATCTCTGTATATAATACCCAGACCATGAAGATGATCTAAAGCCAAGGCCAGCTCAGCTAAATAGAACTTAACATCTTCTTCTGTAAACATTACCTGGAAATAAAAAAAACAGCAAAGAGTGCATCATATACAGGAGAAAGTTTATTTATATGGAGCTAGATTCAGTCATATTTACAGGGAATCAGGAAAGTCAATGTAATTTAGAATGGTCACAATTTAGGATCAAGGCTAACATTAGATTAACCCTATCGATTTTTTTAAAGGAACAATGACAAACCATGATTTCAACAAACAGAGCAGAAGCAATTTAGATTTAGAAGGAATTACATTAGGTGGAGGGTCCATAGCAAAGCAATATGCAATGAAATGGATGTTGCATCTACAGATAAAGCTGGACAAATTTCTGCCTGAAACTGTGGACAGTTACTACCAGTCATTGTTGACAAGAAAGTCCAGCTGCCTCTTCAAAAAGCATCTTTGGGACAACTGTGACCTGGATGACTGAGAATCTCCACAGACATTTAGAGAGGATTTTGTCCTATGTAGCACAATTGGGTATTGTACCCTGTTTCATACACAAAAGTAAAAATGCCAATTCTCATATAACTGACTGCATTATGCCCCTTTTAAAGCTTACTCAGTATTGTTAATATATACAGCAATAGATTTAAAGTTTGAGAAAACAAAAGCCAAATAGATTTGATTCTGTTTTCTGTTTTCTCCAAGCCTCCATTTTTACAACACGATTGACAAAATGCCCCATAAAATAAATCAATCTGCTTAACTGTTCATAAGATTGCATTTGCTATCTTTCCAATTTTTGAAAAAATTACAGAGGAAGTTGTTTAAATATGGATAAAAAGCAGAAAAAATTTCAAGACACCATGATGAAGTCATCATTTCCTTTCAAAATAAACATGCAGTTTGCCCTCTCCAATGCTGTTCTCTTTATAAAGCCATTATTCTGAGCTTAAGACTTTCATAGTGGTTTATTTTCCAGAATTTCAATTATCTGGGATTAATCTGTATGTTAAAACAAAAAGGATCTTGGGTGGTTTTCTCTTCCCTCAAAGAACAATTCCTAGATACACAGTATATAGGAAGCAGCCAGCAAGGACCAAGTGAAAAGAATATTCTATTTAGGTTTCATCATGCATTTTATGAACCCTTTGCTTTTTTTATAGAAAAATAAAGTTGATAGGGTGCATTTAAGGAATAACTACAGGATGACTGTGTCTTATTATTTGATGATATCTGTTGCCGAGGAGGTTGAAAGCCAAAGGAAGGAAAACAGCAGGCAGTTCTACTGTGGTCAAAGAAAAGGCACCCAGGAAGAGACTTTTAAAGTCCATCTGCTCAAAGGTAATGACAACACCCATTTGGTATTGGCACGGCTGCTTAGAAAGAAATAAGAGCTGAGTAATCACTGTGGTTTACCCAGACTGAAAGCTCTGAAGAGCAACAAAGGTAAGAAAAAGGTGACTATATTATTATTATTATTAGCAGTAATAATAGCTGTGGTAATACAATGATAAGTGAATAGTGACAGCCTTGAAATATTTAACCTAACATATATTGGTTTACATCTCTCCCCCGCTGCCCCAGGATAATGAAAAAGTCACTAGAAGCAGATTGAGTGGTTATCAACCACCTGTGGTTACCAACCACCTGTGGCTGAAAGTTCAAGTGGACAACTACTATATCCAGAGTGCAATAGTAGCCTAGCATGTGGCATACAGCCACTAAAACATCACGTCTCAGTACATGGGAAAACTGAACCTCTTTCCCACGAAATATTCTCACAAGATAGGATTTAGAAGGCATAGAATGAATGCTATGAAATCTGTAGAAAAAGGAAGGTTGGACAGAAAGGAAGGTCAGATATGACTTATCTGCATATAGTAAATTACAGGTACGATTTACAACATTTTGTTTCAAGTTACAATGGTGTTGAAAAAAGTAACTTAGTTCTCACATTTACAAAGCCCTGCAGAATCCCCATGGTCATGTGATCAAAATTAAAATGCTTGGCAACTGGCATGTATTTATAACAGCTGCAGTGACCCAGGGTCACGTGATCACCATTTGTGACCTTCCCAGCTGGTTTTCAACAAGCAAAATCAATGGGAGAAGCTAGAATCACCTAAAGACTGCAAATTCGCTTAATGATCATGGTAATTCACTTAACAACTGCGATAAAAATATTGTAAAAATTGACTGACACTCACTTAACAACCACCTCACTTAATCAACAGAAGTTCTGGCCCTCATTGTAGTTGTAACTTGAGGACTACCGTAGAAATTAAGATACAAAAATAGCCACCAAATAGCTAAAACATAGTAAACAGACAAAAAGGGAAGTAGCAGGAGTTAGAATGAATACCAAGTCTAAAACACAAATATGATATTCCTAAAAATAAAGCCCAACTGAATTCTATGGGATTTATTTTTGACTAGACATATATAGAATTGCATTCTGAACTTTATATTTCAAAAAGAATAATTTCTGTTTTTTTTGCCCGCTGGAACAAATCATGTTTTCCTAACACAAGCCAGAGCTAAATCTAAAATATTAGATTGGTATCATCATCAGTAAATTGTCGGTGTTCAGTTATTTATATTCCCTTGTACATTGCATTCAAAAGGTGCTTTGCAATGTGAGACTATGTAAGACGCTACTTTCTGAACTGTTAAAAAGGCATACACTGTTTTCAAGGTTCACTCAGCCATCCAGAAGCTCCTGTCGTCTCTGTCTCCATGCATGTGCATGTAAGGATACTACTTTGCATGCACACTGGAAGAGAGAGAGAGAGAGAGAGTTGGAAACAGGTTCTGCAGCAGCCCTATCACCTTTGCAAATAGCATGGATGTTTGAGCACGGCAACAAGAGGTGATTCTGCATGTTGAAAGGTGTCTCTTTTGAATACTTTGCAAAGCCCTACAGGTGATGACATAAAAAGGAGCAGGAGGAGAAAAGGGAGAAGAGAAGCATGGGCATTTTTTGTCTGTGGCACATGGCAAGGTATATTTCAAGAGAAAACATGTTTGGATGGTAGAAGAAGTACACGGTTATGATTGACGGCTGGCCAGTTCCAAGAAATCAAGTGGATGCCATCTCTGTTGCCAGAAAATGGTTAGCAGAAGGCCTTCCTCCTCCTCTTCCCAGCTGTTCTATTATTCTTCAGATGGTGCTTTAATCACTATTAACATTCTGGCATGGCTGGCCAAGTTTTTCTGAGTCTTTATATTGTGTCACCTCCAGGGCTGATAGAAACGAGTGAGGAATGTATTCTGGATGGCATAAGCAAAATCTGACACAGCAGTCATTTCCTTATCACCTTAGCCTGCTATGGTATTTACTATACTTTTTGATGGTCCTCATCTCTTGGGAACTTCTGCTTTTAGAATGATCAAGAAGATGAATTGTCGCCTGTTGTTCAAAGCAACTGGGCAGGAAGAAAGGAAAGCAGAATTCAAGGAGATCACTCCATCTTGCACAGATTATTCCAAATCCATAATTGGATAACAGCTTTAATAGCGCTGATCAAAATGCCAGAAAGTCCTGTATTGCTTCAAATTATAATAGGACTTGCCAAATTTTGGTTGTGGGGGATATGTGTGGGTGAGGGTATGGATTGGGTGGATGGGACCAACAACGCAAAATGGGAAGATGTGAGTGTGTTTTAGCAGAGCTGGGATCTTCCCGGAATTTTCCTGATTCTGAGGAGTGGGTGAGTTTTTGCTTTGTTTTTATTATCATGTTAAATCAATTTCAAAGCTTCCGTTTGAATCTCTTTATTTCCTGTCTCAAAATGCTAGAAACGATTTTCAGCAGTATTGTTACTGCTGCTAAAATTTGGCAATGGAATCAAAGGGAATTCTGGCAAGCACAAAAAGAATTCAGGTGGTACAGGCAGCTGTCCGGCTGCAGGTTGCTGAGCCCTGGATTAGGTGATACTGAAAATAGGAAATGGGACAGAAAGAAGTCCCAAATTAGATCATGTTCACGGCCATGACTTTTAAATCCAGTCTCAAAATAGAGATTGTAGACAAATTAGTTTCTGCAAGTGGTTGCTGGTAATATCAGTTGATAGCTAGGTCAAAGAAACACTGGTCCTATTTCTGAAAGATCACATATGACTTGATCCTGGTTTGTAAAACACAATTGGCAGAAAAATAAGCTTGGTTCATTTATAATGATTTGATTAAACCAGTTTTCTTTACCTTGGTATTTTTCCACATAGGGCACACGCAACTCACAAAACTATATGATATAATGAACTGCACTAAAAAAGGCTTACATGAAAATGAAGTGCCAAATTTGCAGATCATATACAAAGCAGAAACCCTAAAGATGGATTCTTCTATGAAGGAACACAAAGACAACCATTTATTATTTTGCTTTGTTTTCAAACATTAACGTTTAGTTTATTGGACTTACCTCTTTAGAAAGTCTGGTAAAAAGGTCCCCTCCTCTCAGGAAATCTAGTATGAGATACAGTTTTCCTTCTGTTTGAAATGCTGCAATGAAGAAAATGCTGAGTTTTTAATAATAATACTCTACACCAGGGGTGTCAAACTTGCGACCCGCGGCCCGGATGTGTCCCGTGCTGGCCCTGCCCCTGCCTGGTTTAACAAAGGGGGGGGGGAAGTCCCGATATGTCACGTGATGCTGCTGTGACGATGTGAATTTGACACTCCTGCTCTACACAGATTGTAATTGAGTGTGCTGAGATGCGGCTAATGAGTTAATCATTATTATGCACAATTCTAATAAGATGGGTTCAGACATATTTTTTTTCTTTCGTTCAATGGAGATTTTCAGAGACTGCCTGGACAAGTTTTCTTGGCAAGCTTTTGCAGAAGTGGTTTGCCACTGCCTTCTTCCTAGGCCAGTGGTGGCTAACCTTTTTCGGCTTCCGTGCCGATAACTGCATGTGCGCTCGCTTGCATGCACTCATGTGCCAGCACCCAGAAGGCAATGCGTGCTGCCCCCCATGTCCCCTGCACATGCGACCCCCCCTTGTGCGCCACGAATCTGTGCATGCACGCATGATTCCCCCTCACACACTGCACATCTTTGTGCATGCACATGCGACTCCCTCATGCGCCACGCACCTGCACATGCGCATGCAATTCCCCCCTCGCGTGCTGTGCATCTTTGCGCATGCACGTATGACTCCCTCCTCATGCGCAGTGCATCTGCGCAGTGCATGCACTTTTCCCCCTCACGTGCAGCATGTCTGCGCATGCGTGCATGATCCCCTCACATGCACTGTGTCCCTGTGCATGTGCGTGTCTCCCACGCACCCCCCTCCGCCCCTGCTCATGCGCACCAGATACCCAACAATCAGCTGTCGGGCGGCGGCGCGTGCAGATGTGCAGTGGGCGACCTCTCGTGTGCTGGGGGAAATGGCTCTGCGTGCCACTTCCAGCACGTGTGGCATAGGTTCGCCAACACGGTCCTAGGCAAAGAGAACATGATACAGGTAATCCTCAACGTACAACCATTTGTTTAGTGACTGAAGTTATAACAGCGCTGAAAAAAGTGACTTATAACTGTTTTTCACATTTACAACCATTGCAGCATCCCCATGGTCACATGATCAAAATTCACTTTGGCAACTGGCATGTATTAATGACAGTTGCAGCATCCTGGAGTCATGTGATCACCATTCGTAACCTTCCCAGCTGATTTCTGACAAGCAAAGTCAATGGGGGAATCCCAGACTCGCTTAATAACTGCGGTCATTCGCTTAACAACTGTGGCAAAAAAAGTTGTAAAATGGGGCCCAAATTAATCAACAACAGTTTTGCTTAGCAGTGGAAATTTGGAGTCAGTTGTGGTTGTAAGTCAAGAAGTACCTGTGATTGTCCAGCTGACTTTGGCCCTGAGGGAGAACTAAAACTCACGATCTGCCAGTTTCTAGTCTGATACCATTACATCAAACTGCTCTGGCTCATTATTTTAACTATGGATTTTTGAACAAACCATAATAGGATGCTTTACTTATAAAATTAAGCTGTCCATCATAGATGACAAAACATAATGCCTGGTTGAATGGTTAATGGTTTATGATTCTGCACAGTATGATATAT
Organism: Naja naja; assembly: GCA_009733165.1. Classification (NCBI taxonomy): domain Eukaryota; kingdom Metazoa; phylum Chordata; class Lepidosauria; order Squamata; family Elapidae; genus Naja; species Naja naja. The sequence continues at coordinate 83,551,177 of CM019148.1, read as the reverse complement.
CCAGTTGAAAATGCCCACAGAGGCATATGAATTCTATATTAGAGAAGACTTACCATAATGAAGTTTTACAATAAATGGATGATTCACTTCAGCCAAAATGTCTCTTTCCATTTTTGATCGTACACGATCTCGGACTACAGGGGGAAAAAAATTTAGATTTGAGAGTCTTGTACTGTGAATTTTGTGGGCTGTATGGCTTGCCACTTAGTGAAACATCATGAGCAAAAGAAGATATGTGTTTTGCATACAGCCGGAATTTCTGCAGGATTAATATTAGATCCTGTTAGATTTGCATGAAGAGTCAAACACAGAGTGCTTCAGTGAAGAGTTTATTAGTGACTACAGCTCATAACAGACCTGATTTGGCTGGGCTGCGGCTGCTACTTATAGCCAGCAGCCGCAGTTGCCAGCCAATCAGAGTGCAGGGTTTTTCCCGCACTTTTTAAACCAATCATATTTGACATTTTACAAGAACAGTTCAAACTAAACCAATGACATTCAAACCTGCATACATAACAGATCCTATTGCTGGACAGACTGGAGACAAGCCACTTGATGCTCCAGTCAGAAGAACAAAGTTGTCCTTACTTGAACAGTTTCCTCCTAAAATCATTCATTCCTGCTTTTTGTAAATGTGTGCAATACATACGTATACAACGTTATTTCTTGCTACACATGCACCTTATAGCAACTATTAGAACAGTAATCTTTCCCACCCTTTGTTAAGTTGATATGTTGATTGTCTAAAATGAGCTAAGAACAGCTTTTAAAATGAGATATCCACTCAGCTAGAGAGAAATGGCAACGGAATACTAAAATATCACTTTGCATTTTAAATACAGATGGAAAAAGTTTTACAGAGACAAAGATTTCATGGGTTGCAATTTTATTGGAGTAAACTATTTGATACGGTTATGTCTTTATAACAATAAATAAAATAAATATTAACTCTCCCATACTCCTTCATCTGAAAGAAATAATGAACACATGGTTTCTGGAATTCTCATTGCCTGGGGAAACAGGGATATATAACAACATTAAATCATATCAAAAGGTATCAGCTGGAGGTCACTTCTAAATACATTTGAGTGTGCTTTCTGATCTAATGTTATTGGACAGGATGACTCATGGAACATCATTTCCTGGATACAGTCTTGCTAAAAACATTGTACTTTCCAAACAATTAGTAGAAAAGAAAAGTCAAAAACTCATGCAGAGGAGATGAATTTTATTTTCTTGTGAAGAGGGACAGAAATTTAATTAGGGAGCATCTTCTGGGTTCAAGCTAATTTTACAAAATGACAAGAAGATGTATCACAATATTGACTAACTATATTTCATAATAGTTTGCCATGCTGTAGTTATTAGGTTATATCACATGACCCCAGATAACTTATTAGTGTCTTGATCCAAATTTGAATGGATTTGCATATACAGTATTCACCTTATTAAGTACCCTTCCTTAACTATTTCCTAAATACCATGTATAAAATAACAATATTTAACTCAGCAAACAGCAGTGCACCTGTCTATGAATTTGGTGGTGCAGGCTGTTAAATGCCTAGCACTTAAGTTCCAGCTGCCTGCAATTACTGCAGGCTCGAATCCCACCAGGCTCAAGGCTGACTCAGCCTTCCATCCTCTCGGGGTAGGTAAATTGAGGACCCAAGATTGCTGGGGGCAATAAGCTGACTTTGTAAAATTGCCGCTTAGTAATAAGCAGGCATATACAATGGAATGAAGGCTATTGCTGAGCGCATTGGGTTGTATCCCAAAAATTGTAAGTCGCCCTGAGGATTTGGAGAAGGGTGGCATATAAATGTAATTTAAAAAAATGTTTTTGAATATTGGTTTGGGAAATCCTGTAGCTAGCTTTAATTTCCTTTTTTCTCTTTGAGGTCTGGGGGAAGTCTCCCTTGTCCTCTTCATGATTAGGAATGAAAGCATGAGATTCTACAGGCTGGAATCACAACCAAGAAGGAACCTCTTCAGAAACTGCCAGAGACTGAAGCATATTAGTTGAAGACCTGAAAATGGAGCACATAAATGTGTCCCTGCATTTGTCATAATACAGTGCTATCATAAGCACCTAACAGCATGTATCCAAGTTTGTCTTTTCTTCAACAGAAATAAGAAATGATTGAAGATTGAAAAGCTTTTTGCTGCCTGTTATTTCAAAGACAATTATAAATGATTGGAAGGAAGATGTCGGTTCTTTTTTGAGAGAGTGCTATCCACTTTGAAAGAAACTATGTAGACTGCTAGAAATGTAACCTGAATCTAGATCATGTAGATAGTTCTGGAATAACTCATGTTCTGGTTATTGGTTGTTGAAAGATCCTTTTCCATTAGAATTCAGATCTGGTTTTGTCATTTCGGAGAAAATAACAGGTTGAATGTGACTGTGTTAATTCTCCTCTACCCAAGCCCTAGCAATATCATCAACCAGAATTAGAGGCATCATGAGGGTGAGAGTGGCGAGTGACAATAACACTGTTGTTTTGTCACCTTCACTCCAGCTGTAGTGTTTTGAGACATCTCACACAAGTACAAAAGGGCAAAACTTTCAGTGAGATGTTGCTTTCATAATTTTGATGAAATCCTGCGATCCTGTGATCAGAATTTCTTCCTGGATTGGCTGCCCCAATCAGGTGTTAAACATACTGTATATATTCTGATTATATATCTAAAATAGTCTCACTTTTACATGGGAACAATAATAATTGCTTTATTGGGGAAATGGGAGACATATAAATTTAATAAATTATAAGATCAGTTATAACGTATAAGGATTCTTTGGTAAACTTGCTGCGTAACATCATCAGCCAGCTAAGGAAGGTGATGGATATGTGACATTGAGTTACAGTGGTAATTGTTATGAGTTTTCTACTTCCATAAACACTTTAGATGAAGTTGTATAATTGTTTACTGAAAATGCAGATGTTAGTAACTTACTCAAAAGCCTGTTTAGCAGCAGAAATGGAGTGGTTTTCATTCAACTACTTTACAGAATAACAAAAAATATTTAGCAGGCTTCTCTTTCTGGCCCATGATTTTCTATGGATCAGAGTATTAATTTTGAAAGTCAGGTCATAGATGCTTCTACAGCTCAGTCATAGGTGATGTTAGTGCATGTTACAAGAAGGATTTTTTCTCCTGAGAGATATTCTGTAGCTTTAATTGCTGTAAAATTTGTAGACTTAAATATGCCTGCTGAGTAGCTATCAGGTGGATGAGGGCATTTAGACAGAAGGTTTTTTCAGAACAAAATCAATTTTGCTGTACTTTAAAGAGACAGGATTCCAGAGACTGAAGAAAAGGAGATACAATCCCATTAAAGCTCTAACAGTATAGGGGAGCAAAAACAGAATATGTATGGGAGCAGAAAGTTTGTAATTGCCTAATTCAGGCCCCTCTCTACTACCTGGACTCAGCCTTGAAACAAGAGAAAAGTAATCCTTTTCATAAAGCTAATGTGATTTTCTTCTGCTGAAACCAGTGAAAGAGGGAAAAATCAGTGCAGAGGAAAGGGGGAGGGTGATAGTGGAAAAAGAGAGTCAACATAACTGGGCTTCACAAATGCCTTTGGTTTCTTCCTCTCCAGTTCACAGGGCTGGTCTGATTTTTATTCCTATATGTGTTTGGAATAAATCTAACTCAGTGGTTCTTAACCTGGGCGATATTGCCCCCCAAGGGGCGATTTTGTTTTTCAGGGGGGCGATGGAACGAAAAGGGGCAACGTGGAGGCAAAGGAACGGAAAGGGGGCGATATGGGGGCGATGGAGGGAGATATATTGGGAGAGAGAGAGAGATCTATATTGGTAGATAGGTAGGTAGGTAGGTACACAAAAAGACAGACAGCTAGGTAGATAGGCAGGAAGGCAGGCAGGCAAACAGACAGACCTTTTGGATGGATGGATAGACAGGCGCCGGTTCAGGTGCTACAACAGTCAATGGGGTGAGCCTGCAGGTTCAAATGCCCCGTCCTCTTAGTGTCCCCAAGGGGTCGGCAGAGGGGTGCTAAGAGGTGACAGGGGGCGCAAGGTGCCGGGCCGGCCCTGCAGGTTCACCATTGACTAGCACTGCTCGAGCCGCCTCCAATGCGGAAGCAGTGGCACGCTATGCGGCTGCCACGCCACGCTGATGTGTCACCCTGTCACTTTTAGTGCCCTCTGCTGGCCCCTTGGGACGCTAAGAGGTGGCAGGGGCTGTTATGTTGGGGGAGGGGGCAATGACAACTTCCTCAATGGCTCAAGGGGGCGATTCTTTCAAAAAGGTTAAGAACCACTGATCTAACTGAATGCAATGGGACTTACTATAGAGTACTAAAAATACTTACAAGGTAAGTATTATAATCAAGGAATGCATGGCGTTTTTTTTCCTCAAAAAATAATCCCATGGCACCAGAGGTGGTATTCAGCCAGTTCTGACCAGTTCTGTAAAACCAGTAGCGGAAATTGTGAGTAGTTCGGAGAACCGGCAAATACCACCTCTGACTGCCCCCCTCCACAAACTATTCTCTGCCTCCCGAGTCCCAGCTGATTGGCTGGGTCTTCTTTGGTTGCCCTGCACAGGAGAACAGAGCTGGAAAGAAGGTTAGTGGGGTGGGGAGGGAGTGGAGATTTTACAGTATCCTTCCCCTGGAGTGGTGAGGGAATGGGGATTTTGCAGTATCCTTCCCCTGCCACGCCCACCATGCCCACTGCTCCCCACAGAAACGGTAGTAAAAAATTTTGAATCCCACCACTGCATGGTACCCCTATAGAGGGGTGAATATTGTATGGTGGTATTATTATTATTGTTGTTGCTGCTGCTGTTGTTATTATTTTACTTCTGTTCTGTTTACACTCCTTTCATTTTCTTCCCTTTTATTATTGTAAGGTATCTAGAGTGGCCCCACAGTGAGACAGGTAGAAAATAAATTTAACAAACAAATACATTACTATACTTTGTATTTTTGCATTTGTTTACTGAATAGGTGACTAAGGTTCTCCCATGTTACCCCCCTCCTGCGTGGCCTGCATTGGTTGCCGATTGCGCTCCGGGTGAGATTCAAGGTTTTAGTTTTAACATTCAAAGTCCTACACGGCATGGGTCCCCAATATCTGAGGGAGCGTCTTCTTCCAATAGCTAGCTCCGGCCGCCCTGTGCGGGCTCATAGGCAAGGACTCGGGGTTCCATCGGCGAGCCAATGCCGGTTGGTACTTCCCGACGACGCAGCCTCTGTTGCGCCCCCGACCTCTGGAATCAACTGCCTCTGGAGCTCCGTCTGGCCCCTGATCTCCTGCACCTTCCGCCGAATTAAAAACTTGGTTGTTTGACCAAACTGGGCTGTGACCCTCCTTTGGGAGGAGGGATGGGTTTTAATATATTTTATTGTATTGTTATGTTTCATATTTGGGCTTGTTAGTTTAATGTCTTTTTAAATATTTATTGTTCTGTGTTTTTAGCTGTGAGCCGCCCAGTCTTCGGAGATGGGGCGGCATACAAGTTCAAATATAAATAAATAAATAAATAAATTTTATCCTGGTTGATTGACAGTTGTACAATTACCACAATCCTCCTCCCAAATCAAGTGTGCCTTTACTTGTTGTGTAACTTTTTAAAGCTGTGCTACTTGGTGCTGAATAATTAAAAAAATGGGTTCCCTTGAAAATGCTGCATGTGTTTTATATGTGGATATTTTTTGTTTTGAAAAACAAATTCAGAAATTGCATTATAAAATGTTTTGAAAAGCAACTGTATTACCAAAAATTATATGCAGCCACTCCGAAATTAGAGAATACTGTATGTCTATAGATAGAAGAGGAATATAAGTTATTCTCAAACACACAGCAAAAAACATCCTAGAAAATCATTATCTACTCAATGCTGCCTTGATGGCAGAAAAATAAAAAATAATACAAAGATATGTTATTTAGCAGTTAAGATTCACTTAGAGGTTTCTAGTTTTCCAAATTTAATAGCTTATGAAGTGGCATCCTTATATAATTGCATCAAACTTCCACAGAAAAGGCTCAGGAGTGGCATTTCAATAAAGTTATTTTCCTCTTATTCATATTGATGCTCTTTTTATATAAGAACATTGCACTGTTATCATGATGACTTTCTTTTTAGTAATGAAATAAAAACAAAATAAGAGGGAACAAAAGGTGAAATACAACCCACAAAACCCAAGGAGAGGCTGCAGCTTAGTGGCAGCACATATACTTGATTTCACATGGCTCTTTTTCTAATCCCTGTCGCTTCCATTAAAAGATCAATGGTCTAATGATGGGAAAATCTTCTGCTCACAAATCCTGAGGATCAGGGAATTATTAGGTTAGATTACTAGCATTAAAATTTTGGTTCTTTCTCCTGCACATATTTCCATCACACAAAGCCCACCCTAAAAGCTCTTCTTCAAGGCTCAAACCATGAATTGTATCATGGTTCATGGTTCATGTTCATTGATGCACCTTTCTTTCTCAAAGATATTTTAAAGTAATGTTTTCTAACATGCAGTCTTTTCTACAAATCGATTGAATATTTCATCTCACTTTGATAAGACTATATTGAAGACCAAAGTCTACAGACAGTTCTCAAATTTCAACCATTGGTTTAATGGCCATTCAAAGTTATAACAGCACTGAAAAAAGTGACTTTATGGCTGGTCCTTGCACTCATAACTATCGTAATACCTATCCTGATGGTCATGTGACCAAAATCTGGGTGCTTAGCAACTGGCATGTATTTACAACTGTTGTGGCATCTAGGTCATGTGATCTCCATTTGCAACCTTCCCAGCCAGCTTGTGATAAGCAAAGTAAATGGGAGAAGTTAGAATCACTTAATGTCCACATGAGTCACTTAATGACTGCAGTGTTTTGTTTAACAGCCACCACAAAAGAAGGCCATAAAACAGGCACAACTCACTGAACAATCGCTTGCTTAGCAACAGAAATTCTGATCACAACTGTGATCGTAATTGACGATTACCCTTGTCTATACACATATATGTACTATTAAATAAAGTAAATACATTTTCCAATGTGTTTATACTCTTCTACCTTATTAAAGGCAAAGTCACAGTTAGATCCAATCTGGTAATTACTTGGACACAATCATGCAGTTTTTCTTAAAACAATGCAGAAAGAGTTTGCCACTGCATTCTTCAGGGGTGTTTTGTCATTTCCCAGTTCTGGAATTTCCTGCTGATCTTAAGTAATAACCTGGACCAATCCTGTTTAACTTTTGAGCCCAGATATAGTTGGCCAGATGCTGCCTCTTACTAAGAGTTTTTCCATTATATTACGTAGTTAATGTTTTTCCCAATTAACAATGCTGCTGTTGGTCATATCTGATTTATTTTGAAATGATTTATTAAACATCGTTTACACAGGACTGGGAGCATAGTTCCTTTTGGAATCCTATGATAGAGTAATTTATGGTCTTAAAGCTGCCTGATATTCTCATGTTACCATTTTTAAATTTTTACAATTATCACAGAAGATTTTAGGCAATTGCCAATTTAAAAACAATAAAAAATAAAAGTCTGTTTTATTTGTTTATTCAGCAACTTTATTTAAATCATAATCAAAACCCAGCAAAGCAAAACCATATGAACAATTGGAATAAAGTGACTGAACTTTGCTCACGATAACTGCAGCAGTATGTACAATAATGGAAAAATTCAGCATTATCCACAACGGAGGAATAGCTCAAGGTTGACTCAGCCTTCCATCCTCTCGGGGTAGGTAAATGGAGGACCCAAGATTGTTGGGGGCAATTAGCTGACCTTGTAAAAATGCCGCTTAGTAATAAGCAGGCATATACAATGGAATGAAGGCTACTGTTGAGCACACTGGGTTGTATCCCAAAAATTGTAAGCCACCCTGAGTCTCCGAAGAAGGGCAGCATATAAATGTAATTAAAAAAAATGATGGAGTATACTGAGATGGCTATTTTTTCTACTTTACTTTTTTTCCTTCCCCCCCTCATTTCTTTCTTTTCTTTTTCACTACAGGGCACACCATACCTATTTCCTTAGCTTCTTATGATTATAACTTCGTTGTTTGTATCTCATGATTTGTGTTGATTAATTATTTAGCATCCTATGACTATCACTGAATGTTGTATTTTATGATTTATGATGATTGTATATTTTGATTATGATCATGATTTATCATTTGTTGCTTGTGTGTACACTGAGAGCTTATGCACCAGAGACAAATTCCTTGTGTGTCCAATCACACTTGGCTAATAAAGAATTCTATCATTTTCTACTGTAACTGCGAAAAGAAGAGGAGGTTGACACACACACACAAATGGCAAATTGATTACCACTAGTAATCAAGGAAGCAAAAATCCTTTAAACTTGACCTAGTCTCCAAATCCTTAACTTATGCATCTTATTTATCATCTATATTCTGACAAAGGCATATACAATCATTATCGCGTTATCATCTTCATCATCATAAAAAAAGATCTTGAAGGATCTCCTCTATTATGAGTTGTTTATAATAGGAATTCTTTCTGGCTTTCATCAATTACAACTTCCCTTCACACTGATTCACATTACTGTATTATGTTTTTATTGCCTTATGAATATCAATAATCAGAACTTTTCACTGGAATGCAAGGAACCAGATGACAACACTACCAGACAAACTCATGCCACTATTAAGAAGATATTTTTGTAACCAAAGCATTTGTCCTACTGCTTGCATTTAATTCATTTAATGAATGGTGCTGGTAGGGACAAGTCTGGAAAAACAAATAAATCCATGCATGCAAAAGAGATGTTAAAGACATCTTCTGTAGATTTGTGTGACAGTGAAATGTGTGAAAATGGTTTTTGGTGTGGCATGAATCAGTAGCACTGAATGGAATCCATTTTTTTTTTGCATAAGTAAAGTAAGGGGACAGGATTTTAAACATTTACCGGTACTTTGTATATGCACAAAAGTTCATCTGATATTTTTTGCATGGGTAAAGACACAAAAGATAGCGCCCGAACCAAATATACTGTATGTGAAACTGTGGAAACAAGGTCATAGATAGCAAGGATCGTCTTTGCTTGCTGTGTTTGATAGTAAATTATATGATTTAATTCTGACTTAGCACAATATGAATCCTATTGTGATAGTTTTAAAATACATTTTATGGAACTTGATTACAATCAACTGGGATTTAGTGTAATGCATAGTCCCAACTATGAAGCCTTATACCAAATTTATTCTGCTCTCTATAGAAGTCAAAACCTTTCTATGGGTTCTGCCCCATAGTATAAGCTTTAGGCTTTTTCCTCCCAATTTCCAAGTTAATTGATACCTGGGCATTCTCTTGATGGGTTGAGAGGCAGCTGGGATATGTCTGTATGGTGGATCTCTTTAGCCTGTGAACCATTAGTTGCTACCTCAATAGATTCAGCCCTTAAACTCACAGTGTCCCTGTCAAATGAGTGTTAATTACAGAAAGTTAATTTTTCCTTCATCTCTTACATGATGGGCATTCACTTTTTACCTACTTGGTAGATTTGGAGCTTTAAGCAAAACCCTGTATCTATCCCTACCTCTATCTCCTATATCTATCCCTACCTCTATCTCCTATCTCCTACGGCTGGTCTTCCATCAGGCTGCCCCACACTGCTGGGATGAGGAACCACCGAGATGGTTCCACCCAGATGCCTGATGGATCCTGAAAGGTTCCAGGTGGAACTGGGGTCTCTGCCCACCTCCCTTATCCACAGCTCGGCCGAGGTGCTGGCGGCTGCCTGGCAACAGGTGGCTGCCGAGGCTCTCGACTGAGTTGTCCCCTTGCGTCCCCTCAGTCGCTGCAGATCCCGGGTGGCTCCCTGGTTTACAGAGGAGCTTCAGGAGATGAAGCAGTTAGAGAGCAGGTGGAGGTCGACCCGCTCTGAATCCGACCGAGCCCAGTTAAGAGCCTATATTAGGACTTACCTGGTAGCTGTGGGAGTGGCGAGGAGGGCTTACCTCTCCGCTCTCATAGCATCCACAGAAGACCGCCCAGCCACCCTGTTCAGGGTTACCCGCTCCCTCTTACATCGAGGGACGGGGGTGGATCCTTTGCAGGGTAGGGCTGAGGAATTTGGTCAATATCTGCTGGATAAGATCACTCGGATCCGGGAGGGGTTGAGCTCTAATTTGCAGTGATTGGAGGAGGGGGGTACGAGGAGTCCAGCCAATATCATCTGGATTGAGTTTGATCCTGTTTCTGAGGATGAAGTGGACAGGATTATGCGACGGCTGAGTTCCACCACATTTTTGTTGGACCCGTGCCCTTCCTGGATGGTATATGCCTCCAGGGAGGTCACGTGCAGCTGGCTCCAGGCAGTGGTTAATGCTTTGTTAAGGGAGGGTTTTTTCCCCTCCGCCTTGAAAGAGGCGGTGGTGAAACCCCTCCTGAAGAAGCCTGCTCTGGACCCAGCCGTTTTAAACAACTTTCGTCCAGTCTCCAACCTTTGTTTTTTGGCGAAGGTTGTTGAGAGTGTGGTGGCTCAGCAGTTTCTGCTTTCCTGGAGGAAGCGGACTATCTAGATCCGTATCAATCGGGCTTCCGGCCTGGGTATAGCACGGAGACGGCATTGGTCGTGCTGGTGGATGATCTCTGGAGGCCACAGTACAGGGGATTTTCTTCTGTCCTGGTCCTATTAGATCTCTCAGCAGCTTTTGATACCATCAACCATGGTATCCTATTGTGGTGCATCGAGGGGCTGGGAGTGGGAGGCACTGTTTTGCAGTGGTTCTCCTCCTACCTTCGGGCAATCAGTGTTGGTGGGGGGCAGAGGTTGACCCCGAGGGCTCTCAATTGTGGGGTCCCACAGGGGTCGGTCCTCTTGCCCCTCTTGTTCAACATTTATATGAAGCCACTGAGTGAGATCATCCGTGGTTTTGGGGTGAGGTATCACCAGTACGCTGATGATACCCAGTTGTACATCTCCACCCCAAACCAAATCAGTGATGCCCTCTCTGTGATATCCCGCTGTCTGGATGCGGTATGGATCTGGATGGGCAGGAACAAGCTACAGCTCAATCCAGCTAAGACAGAGTGGCTGTGCATACAGGCATCTCGGACCAGTCAACAGATTCCACCTTTGGTCATGGGGGAGAGGTGTTGCCCCCTGTGGACAGGGCACAAAACCTGGGGGTCCTCCTGGATTCATGGCTCGGTTTGGAGGAGCAGGTGGGGGCCGTGACCAGAGGGGCTTTTGCCCAGGTTCAGCTGGTACTCCAGCTACGCCCGTATCTGGACCGAGATGCCCTTCGCATGGTCACTCATGCACTTGTCATGTCCCGACTCGACTACTGCAATGCTCTCTATTTAGGACTGCCCTTGCATACCATCCGGAGGTTTCAACTGGTGCAGAATGCGGCCGCGCGGGTTGTGATGTGGGTTTCCCGGTACTCCCATGTTACGCCCCTCCTGTGTGAGCTGCATTGGTTGCTGGTTGCCCTCTGGGTGAAATTCAAGGTGTTGGTATTAACATACAAAGTCCTTCATGGCTTGGGTCTGGGGTATTTGCGGGAGCGTCTCCTGCCGACATCGAATGTTGACCGCCCTGTGCGAGCGCACAGACTGGGACTCCTGAGGGTGCCGTCTGCAAGACAGTGTTGGCTGGCGGTGCCCCGGGGAAGGGCCTACTCTGTAGCGGCTCCCACCTTGTGGAACCAACTGCCCATGGGGCTCCGTTTGGCTCCGGATCTCCGCTCTTTCCGCCACGATCTGAAAACTTGGCTGTTTGAACAGGCTGGGCTGGACTGACCACTCGGGGAGGGGGTTTTTAAATTGATTTTATGTGGGCTTGTGGTGTTTAATTCGTTTTTAATGTATTTATTGTTGTTATTTTTAGCTGTGAGCCGCCCCGAGTCCTTTTGGAGAGGGGTCAGCATACAAGTCCAATTATTAAATTACATTAAATTGAATCTATATACACGTGAAATCTGGCATTGCTTGACAAATTATCATTCTAGTTTTATTTTCTGTCACTGGATGTTTTTAAATATTCCATCATATTTATTTGCATTGTATTAATTTTCTTGTTACTGTAAGCCACCTAGAAACCTCTGCTACTGGGCTGTATGTCAATCCTCAATCACACCAATCCTCAATCAATATGTTTATAGGTTGTTTTATTTATTTAGACAATTTGTAATCCAATCAATTTTACACACTCTGGGAGGCTCGATGGAAAGAATCCAATGTGTCAATTTTTTTTCCTTCTATCATTTTATTCAGGAAAATGTTCCCAAAAATGGAAAATTGCATCTTTCCAATATAGTGGAAGAAGTGGAAGAAAAGCAAAAGTGATTGTATTATGCTACAAGATCCCCTCTCAGGGCTCTTGAATTTTATACTAAGAAAATTTTGGGCACTGCAACTCAGCTTGTAACAGCAATAAAAGCTCAACCAAGACAGATTTACTGATCTGTTTACTGCTAGTAGAGGAGATAATTCAGAGCACTTATTTAAACCTTTAATTTAGCTGTCGTAATAACTGCCCTGTAAGTCCAAAAATGACATGGTAGTGCATGTTGGGAATTGTGACTGATTTTAATTTAAAAACCCTGCTCCTGGTTAAAAATCCCAGTGCCAGTAACAGGAACATTCTGCAGGAAAGCAATCAGAACAATGCAGCAATAAATTGATGCCATGATTACATTAATGTGTTCCATTCTTCACCGAGAAAATAATATTTCTTACCATTTTAAAATTTAACACTACATTAGATACACTATATAAGAGTTAAGAACAAAAGCATTATAATGCAGTGTTGCTACTCGTAATAAAAAGATACCATAGTAGATAGTAGTGAAAACTGATGAGATGTCAAGAACACAATTATAATTGCTATCTGATGATGCCCAAAGATAATTAATTAGTCTAACAGCCTCAGTTCCATAGCCACAAGGGAATTTGAAATGGGTAAAAACAACTTTCTCCTAGATTGCCTCTCTTGATTATCTTGCTCAACCGTGTAAAAGATTTGGCCTTTCATGTCTATGTCCCAAGGCACTAGCAGAGACTTCTTTATAAGTGGACTAATAATTATCTCTTTTAACAAGGCAGTGTCCTGTATAATCCTCAGAGAGGTATTTATGATGTTAACAAAAGTGTTTCTAACAACCTCTTATGAATTAACTGGAAGCCACGCTGAGCAACAATGAAAAGAATAAGAGACAAAACATATTGCTCTAAACTATCTCCCTACTTTCTTGGGTGAACAAATATTGAAACAGATCCAGTTGACCTGTTTAACTGATTTACTAGATATCTTCTGTAGTAATGCTGACATTCACGCTGGCCTAACTACAAGAACTTTTTTTCCATAAAATATGTTTAAAAGCACTATAGTTAAGACGTTGAGAATTATATGATTCTGGAAGGAAGAAAAAATGAACAAAGAGTATGATTCATATGCCCAGTCACAACTCACGCAATCTAGCAAACGCAAATTTGAGATGTGTCTCGACAAAGAAAAATGGCTTTTCTGATGTACTTATCACCACAGCATAGATCTTCAAATGGGCTTTATGCTGTGCCTTGTTAGATGGAAGATGGATCTTCATTGTCTAATGTTCTAGTGTCTTGATGTTATAATTTAGCATTGCAAAGGGACAAGATTAAGATGGTAGAGTCTAGAACAATTCTAGAGATGAGAGGTATCATCTGCTTAGTTCACCTTTATCAGGTCCCTATTGAGGAAAATCACCAACATCTTATGGGAAGGATATATATCCCCAATCCAAGGGAGGCCATTTAAAAACCTTTACTGATAAACTCTCCCTTAACCAGGAAAACTGAGAAATTATAGACCACCCTCAAATGTTTCTTTTCTAACAAAAGGGCCAAGATTTGGAGGCCTTAAAGGTCTAAATATATCTAAATAGTACTGATTTATAGGTAATCACCTATAAAGCCCTATATGGCTTAGGGCCGGGGTATTTGTGGGACCATCTACTGCCAGCAACAACTTCCCAGTGCCCTGTGTGCTCACAGACAGGGCCTCCTCAGGGTGCCATCGGCCAGACAATGTCGGGTGGCGACCCCTGGGGGGAGAGCCTTCTCTGTTGGTGCACCCACCCTGTGGAATCAACTGCCCTTGGAGTTGCGGATTACTCCTGACCTTCGATCCTTCCATCGCAACCTGAAGACATGGCTCTTCCAACAGGTCGACCTGGACTGAGGGGGGTTTTTTAATGTTTTTTATTGGTTACTGTCGGTTTTTAATTGTAATTATTGGGATTCTTGTTTAATATTTTTTAAATTTTAAACTTTTGTATTGTTTTTATTGTTATGAGCTGCCCTGAGTCCTTCAGGAGATAGGGTGGCATGTAAATCCCATTATTAAATTAAATTAAATTTTCTGGATCTAGTGTATTTCAACTAAGCTATCAGTCATGATAGGGTACTTAAACTGCTTTATTCAACTTGGGGATGACCTAAGCTGGAAACCGGATAGAGAAATTCAGTTTTAATAGTTCTCCTGGTCATCTCAACACTTTAAGTACTATTCATCATAGATCCGACACTTGATCACTTGATGGAACAGTGATACAAGTCTTTCTGTCGGGCCTTTTCAAATAAGTAGCGCTGGAGAAACACTGTTCAACATCTGGGACACTGACCTACAGTGCCCTAAGGAGCTTCATCTTGTCCCCACCCAACATGATGTTCATAAAACTCCTGGAGAAGGTCTCCAACAGCTCAAATCCAGAGTTTCAGAATTAGCAGTACTTGGAAGAGATCCAACTCTACTGCCACGTGTAGAAGTTTAAAATATCTGTTTTGTCTTGCAACTTTATGTGTCAGGAATAGAAGAAAGGAGAACCTAATTTGTGTCAACCACATGAAATGATTGAAGAAATGAAGATGAAGGTGCATGATACCATTGACAGAAAGTGACTATGTTGACCTTGATGTCATGATATCAAGCTGAGGAAAAACAGAGAATTTTACTGGAAGGGAAAAATGAGAGACATCTAAAAGCTGCTCTAAAAGGCTGAAAAGAAAAGGATAAAATGTGTAAGAAATAAAAGGAAAGGCATATAATCAAAGAAGGACACAAGGCAGTCACCAGAAAGCAGAATTTTGTCAAAAACATTGAAAGTCTAAAGAAGCTAAGGCTTGTGAGAAATGCCCCATACCCTGAAAGAAAAAACAAAGAGTTTATATTATGAAGAAAAGGAAAATAATTTGTAATGGAAGGTGACAATACAACAGGACGTCTTAACTTTGTATTTTATATCCATTTGTCTCAGAAGAGAACAAAGAATTAGCTAGCCATCATCGCTCCACTAGTGAAAGGAGGGAGAAGCAGCTCAGAGTACATATTGAGAAGATTTTTAAAAACCCACTTAGTTGATTTAAGTGAATTCAAATCTTCAGGGCCAGATGAATTACATCTTAGCTTACTTAAGGAATGAATAAAGATTACTGTAGAAGTGCTAACTTTGAGAACTACTGAGGTCTGAGAAGACCGAGGATAGCAAATCTTCAAAAAAAAGGATCCGGGAAATTGTAGATCTATCCATCTACCATCTGTATTCAGAAAGATGATAGTGATTTTTAAATATCAAGTTAGTGAGGACATAAATAAGTGTTAATCAATTAGCAAGAGCCAGCGATTTCATTATCTAAATTCTGGCAATATTTCCCCAGATTCCCAGTCTAGACTCCTAGATTCCATCCCTAGATTTAGAAGGCTTCAAAGTATTCTTCTGGCTGTCCTAGTGTTCACAGGCAATTGTTTTTCAATTGAGGAGGTGGACACTTCATGTGTTATTCAATGTAGAGAAAAGTAAAGTCCTACACTTAGGCAAGAAAACCAAAAGTACACATATAGACTGGGTGAAACCAGGCTCAATAGCAGTAACTGTGAGAGGGATCTTGGAGTCTTAGTGGACAACCAGCTAAATATGAGCCAGCAGTGCAGGAGCAGCAAAAAGCTAATGCAATCCTAAGTTGCATTAACAGAGGGATTCAATTGAGATCAAGTGAGGTACCAATACCACTCTGTAAAGCCTTAGTAAGACCACACCTAGAATACTGCATCCGGTTTTGGTCACCACACACTATAAAAAGGATGTTGAGACTCTAGAAAAAGTACAGAGAAGAGCAACCAGGATGATTAAGGACTGGAGACTAAAACATATGAAGAACGGTTACAGGAACTGGGCATGGAGTCTAGTAAAGAGAAGGAC